>JAKSZT010023011.1:100002-165129 GCA_026826555.1 Tolypeutes matacus
AGTTTCAGTTTGAGTAAAGGTTTAAATAGGACTTTCTTTGACTACTGGTACATTATTCAAACTTTCTTTGAAAAGAAATAAAGTCCCATCTTTCCTTTTGTTTTTCTAGAAGTTGATAGTCTTGTCATCTAAAAGAGAACTGTGTGTGGCTCTTTCCAGGGTGAGAAGATGGAGGAATTCCAATCAATGGAGAGGGTCCCATTGGATCCACTGGCCTCCAGGACCTTCAGAGGGAGGCCGGGTAGGTGAGTATGGCCTGGATTCTCTGGAGGCCTGAGTGGAGGGAAGGCAACAGCACTGCTTTAACTCCCAGACCCAATCCTGGGGGGAAAGGTCATCAGAGGGTGGATCAGCCCACACATTGTTTGGAAATGGCCTTGTGCTGTGGCTGTTCTCATCATCTGAGAGACTTCAGTGCATCTAGCATCTCCATTATCACCTCCTCTAGTTTGGAGCCTTTGGTTCTCTATTCCTTTAGTTTATGAGCCAGTGAAGTTAATCTCATCAACATCTCTTTCAATCTCTTTGTGTTTCTGTAGGTATCTATAAGGCTGTGTATTGTTAAAGTCTCTTTATCTAGCCTGGCATCTAAAGATGGCACAGCCTCTATAAAACTCTGTGAGCAAACTAATCCTGTTAAGAAGCTGGCATTACACTCCAATCAGTGCAGCCAGTGTATCACCAGACTGCTTTTCTTGTCTTATATAAATCTGGATTCTTCTAACAGACTGGTCAAGTCTTAACAACAATAAGGAACCCACCAGTAAGCTGAAGACAGGTGGAGGCTGTGGAGTATGACACTTGGACTCATGTCCTTTAGCACAAGCTCCATCACAACTTATTGCAGATTCTCAATGATAAGCCCAATATCAGGCATGAGGTTCACAGCCCCTCTATGGCACAGTAGCCACCCACATGCTCTGCCTAGTAACCATGGATTTGTCAGCCACAACAAACCACAGAGAACTCCCCAGGATTCCTCTTGGAACACACAGGAACTGGTAGCTTGGTCAGGTCATCAGTGAGAGGGTCTGGGGGAAAGTGGAGGAGGGGAGACTTGGAAAATAAAACTCCTTGTCTCCATTACATTCTAATGATCATTCTTCTCTCTTTTCAACTTTTAAGTGATGTAAAATTAAAATGCAGTGAAATGTGCCAATCTTAACTGAATGACTGTTAAATTTTA
The DNA here is from genome assembly GCA_026826555.1 of Tolypeutes matacus. Classification (NCBI taxonomy): domain Eukaryota; kingdom Metazoa; phylum Chordata; class Mammalia; order Cingulata; family Chlamyphoridae; genus Tolypeutes; species Tolypeutes matacus. Next base: position 101,189 of record JAKSZT010023011.1, read on the forward strand.
AAACTTTTCACTCCCCCATACCCCACAGTATCCAAAACCCTATCAGGATATGAATCATTAATTTCCATTAATTTAGAAAATAACTTGTGTACCTTCAATCAATACCCAAACCCCACCATATACATGCAGCCTCTGTTCTGATTTCTATGCCCACACATCATTTTTTGCCACTTCATGTAATTCCTAAAAATGAAATAAATCAGAATATACTCTTTGGTGCATGTGTTGTTAGCTCAAAATAATATTTTGAAATTTGTTTTTGCTGCTGTGTGAATCTGCACTTCTCTCTGCTTTTGTCATTGAGTTCTTTGGCATCGAATATGTTACAAAATGTTTATCTATTTTCCTTATGGTGGATTTTTTGATTGCTTCAAATTTGGAGCTTTAAGAATATAGTCATGAATGTCCATGTACAAGTCCTTTTAATAAACATGTGTTTTAATTTACCCTGCATGACTACATAGCAGTAGAAAAGCTTCACCATATGGCAGGTGTATGTGAATATTTTTAAACAACTATAGAGGTATTATTGACATGATACAAAAATCATAAAATTAAATATACACTTTTTTGTAAATGCAGTTATGTAACTCTCACCATGATCCAATTTTAGAACATTATCCCCACATTTTCCTCTTCTAATTTATTCCATCAGCTACATTTGACACAGCCATTCTCACCTCCTTGAAATCAGTAAGTTTCTGGTTCATTATATTCTCCTGTTTCTTTGTTATTCATCTGATATCACTGCCTTTTTCACTCTGCCTCTCTGCTGGGTTCTCTGATTCTCCAAATCCTCTCAGCATAAGTGTTTCCCCAGGCTCATTCCTTGGACTCCTTTTCTTCTTCAGCACCATGTTCCCTCACTGGAGCACCTTGACTTTAAACACCATCTATACTGCCATGTAGTTCTGCACTAATCTATCTATCCCATTTCTTTCTGCACAGTCCTGATAGAAACACAGCTGATTTATGGTGCCTCCATGTGGATGACAACATGGAACTGTGGGCTGCTCCAAGGAACTTGCTCCTTCTCTGGCTCCATACACAGGAACTCCACCTGACAGGGGTTCTGGTAACTGCTTTGTTAACTTCTAGCTTTCCCTCCACCCCACATTCATCCCATCAGTATACCCTGTGCCCCATCATCAGAACAAGTCCACATCTGCCCACTTCTTTTTGCCTCCACCTTCCTTCCCTGCTCATCATGGCCTACGACAGGAGGATTATAGTATTCTCCTTTATTCTCCTTCTTGCCCCTCTTAAGTACGTGGAATAATGTGTACTTTGCTGTTCTGTATGTTGGACATTAGATTAAATTTATTATTCACAGTGATCAAATATTCATTAACTTCATTGTATTTTCTCTGCTTATTCTATCAATTGCTGAGAGTTATAAAAAAAAGTCCTCAAATCTGTGACATTGTACTTCTGTCACTTTTCAGAAGCAATGCTATTTTTTGTGTACAAATTTAAAAATGCTCTGTTTCTAGAGCTGACGACAGCCCAACTCTTTGATGAAACTGAGAACCTCTGAGTGTACACTTTGGAGACCAGATCATAAGATAAATATAGATCTAATTTTATAAAATATAAACACAAACTTTCCAAAATTTGTAGAACTTTACATTCCTAACAACTATATTTGAGTTATGTTTCCTCCTCATCCTTCCAAATATTAGATATAGAAGTTGTCTTTTTTCACCATTGTAATTTGTATAAACTGGCATACAATTTTTATTTCAGTTTTTATTTAACTGGTGATTAATAATAATGAACACTTTTCCATTTACTTTTTGATCATCAATACATCTTTTTTATAATGCCTAATATGTTTACCCATTTTTAAACTGGGTTATAGATATAGCTTCTTTTTTAGATTTTTATGTTGTGAATTTGTTCTCCATTTCTTCATTCAATCTCCAATGTTTTCCTTTGGAAATTTCATTGTTTTATTCTATGGTCCAACTAAATAATTTTTGTAAGTTTATTCCTAGTCATTCTCTTCTGCTTCCTGATTTAATTTTATGATTTTAGACCAATAATATGATGTTCTGTTAACTGAGGCTTGGAAATATATTGTGTTAATATTCCAGCTTTGTTCTTTTTCCATGTTGCTTCGGGTGTTGTAGTTACATTGAATTACCAAGCAAATGTTAGAATTCAATTGGGAATACCTACCTCTTTGAATGGTATTATTTTGGATATACATTTTTTTGATGTACCAGGGCATGGGATTGAACCCACCCAGGACCTCATATGTGGACATGTGGGAAGCTGGCACTCAACCACTGAGCCACATTGACTCCCCTGAGTTGTTTCATTTGTTTGCTTGTTGTTTGTTTTTATGTTATTAGGAGGCACCAGGAATTGAACCAGGATCTCCCACATGGGAAGCATGGGCTCAACTTCTTAAGCCACACCTGCTCCCTTATTTTGAATTTTTACTTGAACATATGGGGAACTGCATCTTAAAAAATGCTGTTTTCCAACATATGTATACATTATCTCTCATTTATTTGTGTTTTCTTTCATTTCTCTCATCAATATTTCTTTTTTTATAGTGTCATGGTATTATGTCTTTTGTTCAATTTATTATTATTATATTTTTTCCATACTATTGTAGTACAATAGTGATTTTTTAAATCAGTTGTTTGCTTCTATTATTCAATTTTTGTTTTATATACTCACCTTTACATCCTGAAATGTTTGTAAATCCCCTTAGTACAGCCCATATTTTTGTTTCTTCTTTAGAAAAATTTCCTTTAGGGTATCATGTGTCTTTGAATAAAAATAAAAATAAATACTTACACTTTTTCTTCTTTTCCTAGCATCCAGGTAAAGATCTGATACTTCTCTGGGAGGCATTGAATCAAATCAATCTGCTGTTGGGGCTAGAGTAGGAAACCATCCTTCCTTAGGAAGTGCTGTAGGTGGGGTGGTGGGTGGTAAAAACAAAAGATGTCAGGGACACAAACCCTTCACAGCGTGTCCTAAACAAAAAAAAAATCTGCCACTGAGAAAGGATAGAATCAAAACTATGTGCCTCTGGGTACATTCTTTGGCCCAAGATCCTTCAATGGCACAAAGCAAAATTTCATTACCACTACGGAAGGGCAGAAAACACTCCCCAACCAAGATATCCACAGATAGAATCAAATTAGCCTCAAGGGATTAGGTGGGTGGGAAGGAAGAGAAAGTTAATGAAGCCACAACCCCAAGGACCAGGCACACAGAGCCCTCACAATGTTCAAGAGAAAGCAGAAAAATGAGGATCAGTTCCAGCTGCCACTCAGAGCTTTGGTCTAATTTTCCTGTACATTTGAATGTCAAGAAATGTTGCATTCTACCTTGGTCATTGTGAATATTATGCTATGGAGATGCCTGAATTTTCCTCTTTGTATTGATTTGTTTTTAAACTTAATAGGAAATTATTCTACCTTCACTCAAAATGGAAACTGTTTGGAGTAGTAGTAAAATATTTTTCATATTTTCAGCCTTGTCTAGACTAATGGTTTCTGTCCTAGACCTATAACATTCAGGGTTAGAATATTGGACAGTGATTTTATGCAGAATATGTATCTCCCTTTTCCTGCCTGTTTCCTTTCTGGGCCTCATCCTTGATTTCCCTGTAGCTTTGGTATTACAAACTCTGTATTCTTGTTCATCAGGTGAGAAGGACTATGGATTACATATGATATTTCTATATGAAAGATGCAATGTGGTCCTTCCCTCAAGATAAAAGTCATAAAAATGGGAAAATCATCCTATTGTCTCTCTGCAGTATTTTCCCATAATTGTTTTTCAATAAATTTGTCATTAACTATGGGGTGGTATTTCTGATAAAAACTGTCTTGGCCTAGAAAAGCAGACGAGGAGATCTTATTTTGCCTTCAATTTTAAAATATGTTTTAGTTTAGTGTAGAATTCTAGTTTGACTTTTTTTTCCCTAGTGATTTAAATAGGGTGTTGCATTTTTAAATTTTATTTTTCTGGCTTTAATTGTTTTGTCATGAAGGCTGTTTTCATTCATATATATATATATATATATATATATATATATATATATATATATTTCTTTTTTTTTTCTCCATATGATATGTCACATTTCTTTCCTCTCCATTTTAAGGTATTTGTCTTCCTAGTTGTTCATGAACAATTTTCTTATTGTTGCCAGAATTGGTGTCCAGGTTCTTGGTTATGTGATAGGAAAGTATTCAGAGGTGCACCACTGTCACAAGAATGTAAGAAAAGAGTTTATTAAAGGTAAAGTTCACACTCAGGCATGAGTGTGCTCAAGGTAGAGACATACACTCTGCCCTGGGGGTCCCTTTTTTATGGGCAACAGAACTCCAGGTCTGTGCTATTTAGGGTATTTGAGACAAAGCAAGAAATTCACTGGGTGGTTTGATTCTCTGAGGGGCTTAAGGGTTTCTGTCCAGCGGTGACTGGCTTCTGGTTGCTCTCCATGAGTTTTCAAGGTGTGTTGTCAGGCAGTGATTGGCCTCTGGCCATCACCCATGAGGTGTGAATTTATATGAGAGTGGGTGGGTGGTGGTGGTGGTGCCCCTCCTGTCCCTTCCCTCTTTCCTACTATGTGATGATGTTTCCAGTTGTCTTCAGATAAGGCTGCCATTGGTTGTGTGCTGTAAATTTCCCTGTGATAATTTGATTGTGCAAGTTAGTAGGCATATGCAAGTCAGCAGGCTCTTGCCTCAGCCTCTCTTACCATGTGGTATTAGTAAGGATTATTGGATTTTCTGTCCTTCCTCCTTATATCCCTATTTTATCCCCTCAAATTCCCCCTGAGAGAGTTGTAAACCCCTAATCTTAAGGGGGAGCTGCAGAGTGAGGGTCATTCTCCTGTATCTGCTTCCCACTAGTTAGGGATTGTAGTCCCTTCCTGACAGGGTATAAAACTCTCTTTCTACACTTCTGGGGCTAAGAGGAGGGGTGCTTGCTTTAACAGTTGGGGCTGGTGATATCCATGCATGAGCAGAAGTTTGCTTTGGAATGCATCAATCCTGGAAGAGATAAATTGAGTTAGGAGCTTAAATATACCATGGCCTGCTAAGAGTATAAGACGGATAGTTGAGAGGGGCTCTAGGAGGGCTATAAAACAAGGGGAGTGAGAGAGGTATAAGAACAGCAATAATGGTGAGAATGGAGTACTGCCAGCAGCCTTTTCTAATCTGTTTGCCTGGTCAGTAATTTTTTTTTTTTCCTGGAGTTCAGAAGACTGGTTGACATTGAAGCAAGATTCTTCACCCAGGTAAGCACAACTCCTTGAGTGGAAGTGAGAATGCCTAGAGACTTTCAGTTTTGAACGACTATAGCTGCTAAACAATTGAGCTGGGTTTCAATAACTTGTATGGTATCTTCAGTTCTTTTTATGGTAGTTGTTAGCTCTTTAGAGATATGGATAGGTCCATTGGGTCTGAAGGAGGCAAGTAGTGCCTTGGCTATTGCTCCTCCAATTCTGATTGCACCCAGGATACATGTTAAGTGTAATGGAAAGTTCCATCATTGATGGGATAGATGTTTGGAGGGGAAAATAGACCAAAACACAATGAGTAGAAGTGTCTCATTTCCAGGCTTTTATTTTAGGTTAAGAAATAGATATACTAAAGTATAAGTTCTCATCCAGAAGTGAGGAAGGGAGAGATAAGTTTTAGTTCCACAGAAGAAGAGCCTTATTCAGGGGGAATAGAGGCACTATATGTGACATTCCCTAAAACTGTTGCTTGCAGTTGCTTACTGTTCTTTTGATGTCTGATGAAAAGAATGGAATGGGCTAGTCTGGCTCCATTAAGGACTGAGAGGCAGTGTGGGTTGCTTGATTGATTGTTAAAGAGCATTCCCCAGAGATCATCCAATATTAGGTATTTTGATGAGCCTGTTAAAATTTTTAACAGGAGGCTGCAAGCATAGTGACTCACAAAATAAACTAAGGAGGAATTATAGGCAGGCTTGGACTTGCAGAAGTTAGAAGTGTTATAATGAGAAACATTAGGGATTAGCCCTGTCACTGCTGAGATATACTAGTTGGCAAGACTGATGGGACATTTATTGTTGCAAGGTTTAAACTGTTGAGGAAGATTAAGTAGGTTTTCTACCCACAAGGTTTAGTTGCAAGTGATGGTTGTGGGCCCTAAGAAAATTGCCTGGTGGTGGGAGACATTAGAGAAAATGCAAAATAGTACTATTGTAACAGTGGGAGCAAGCCAGGAATTATTAGTGAAAGGTCTGAGTAAGGTTGAGGGCAGATCCAAGCAAGGAAAAAAAAAATTGAGGGCCCAGAAGATAGCATTATAAGTGCTGATGGCATGTGAGACTCCTTGGGCAGGAATGTCATCCCATTCACTGAGATAAGCTGGACGGGTGATCATTTCTTCTGATTGGGGAGCATATACCCAGAAACAGAAGATGTTATCTATATCAACCACCTTTTGGATTATGTTGAAAAAAAGGGTATTTTGAGCTAGCCTGAACTTTGGAGAGATTTGGAGTAAAATTAATTAAAAGGAGAGTTTTCAAGATTGTCATGTTAGTAGCTAAACAAATTGTATCCACAAAGGAAGAGAGAGAACAGTAGTTATAAGAATAGACACTATAAGTAGGAAGCAACACCAGCATGGGTTTCTGCAGGGTTTAGGCTGTGAGGGTGTTGTTATTAGGTACTTAAATTTTGCTTTTTGAAGAGATGTTTTAGGCCACCTGTAGAAGCTTGATATTATTTATGAATTCCAAAAATAGATATTGGATTATGTTTATAGACTGGTCTGTTCCTCTGGGCATATTAGATTGTATTAACTTCAGAGGTTTCACTTTTACTTGATTACATTATGATTAGGGCTTTGACTGGACCATGTCAGTAGAGGACAGGGACTCACAAAGAAAACTAAACTTCAAAGGAGAGAGTCAGACTTTTGATGCTGGAGCTCCAGGAAGTAAACACACAAGAGAAGAACACAGAGGAATAGAGACAGGTCCATAGACATGGTAGGGGGCCCAGGAAGAGAGAGAGCCTGACAGCCTGCAGCTGACATTGTGGAGAGAATAGAGCAGCTGAGACTGGAGAGAAACAAGACCCAGGAGAGAGGTGAGACTTATCCCAGCCTACAGTTGATATTGGAAAAAGCTGGGACCATGGAGTCAGAAGAGGAAGAGGAAGAGGAAGAGGGAGAGGAAAAGGGAGAGGGAGAGGGAGAGGGAGAGGGAGAGGAAGAGGAAGGCAGAACCCTTGTAGACATCAGCATCCACCTTGCTCCAACACATGGCAACAGACTTTGGTGATGGAAGTAACTTACGCTTTATGATCTGGTAACTGTAAGCTTCTACCCCAAATAAATATCCTTTATAAAAGCCAACAGATTTCTGGTTTTTGCATCAGCACCCCTTTGGATGACTAATACACCATCCAATGCTTGGAGCTTGAATGTCTAAACAAATGTCTCTAGTGTGTTGGTATTTTCTTGGGCAGTGGGCTTCACATAGGATAAATGAATCCAGCTGGCAATTCCTTTAATTTTAACAGCTGTGAGAATAGGCAGACTCACAGAGTAAGGTCCCTTCCATTTTGGCTCTAATTGAGAGTAAGTTCTGTTCTCTTGCCAGGTTTTGATTAAACCTGTTTTACTTTAAGTTTGGGCAAGTCATGATTGGGGGTAGGGAGAATTTTGTTCCTGAGCTCCTGGATGATTTGTTGAGTTTTTCCTAGGTTTACAATATATTTAGCTAGTACTTGGTTTCCTGATCTAGTACTAGATCCTGGGTGAGAAAATGCTGCCCATTGACCATTTCAAAGGGGCTAAACTGAAGTGGGATTTTCAGGGCTATACACAGCCTCAGGAAAGCCACAGGTAGATTGGTGACCCAATGTGAAGCAGATTCCTGGCAAAGTTTGGCTAGAATTTGTTTCAGTGTTTGGTGGGTTCTTTCTACCTTCCCTGAGGATTGGGGTCTCCAGGAACTATGAAGATGCTATTTCATTCCAAGGGCAGTTGGAATTATTTTTTTTCCTAGTAAAGACTATTTTTCCTAGTAAAGACTGGCCCATTGTCACTTTGGAGGGACTTAGGCAGTCTGAACTTGGTGATGATTTCCTTTAGGAGGGCCTTAGCTACTTCATTTGCTCTTTCCCTTCTAGTGGAAAATGCTTCTACCCATGCAGTAAAGGTATCTACTAGCATTAAGAGGTATTTATTCCCTGGCACAATGGCATATGGCTAGAATCTATCTGCCAGTTTTCCCCAGGGTATGATCCCCACAGCAGGACAGGTGGGGTTAAGGTAGGAGGTTTGTTAAGCTTTCTGTTGTTTGGGTCATTAATTGCACATAAGGAACAACTTTTGGTAGCCTCTTTGTTTTTGCTTTATCCTGGCCCTTAAAAATCCTTTTGGTAAGCAGGTCAGGACATCCCTCCCTCCATGTGTGGCTTGGTGGATTCTGTGGAGGACTTTTCACTACACTGCTCCCATCAGATAGCCTTAAACTTCCTTAAAAAGCCACTCACTAGCTAGCTGCTTTAGCTTGCTCATCCTGGATATACTCTGGAGCCTTAGGTAGTGAGACAGGTTCCATGATTGAAGGCCAGAAAAGAGGCTAGGGTTTGCACTGCAGCTTTAGCTGTTACATCTGCTCTGGCAGTTTTCCCTAGCTACTGAGGTGTCTGCTTTTTGGTGCCCTGAGAAATGCATAACTGCTATTTCTTGGGGCAACAGAACAGCCTCCAATAAGTTTAGGACTTCCTGCTGGTGCTTAATTGGTAACCCATTGTTAGAAAGCAGGCTCGGTCCATCCCTGCAGTGGAATGGGCCTGGAGGATGAGGAACAAGTGCTGTGTTTGGAGTCTGTAAATGTTGACTCTTTTCCCAGCTGCTAGTATTAAGCCTTGGGTTAGGGCAATTATCTCTGCTTTTCTGGGCTGAGGTCCCAGGGGGGAGGGCTTGGGCTTCTATGGTTTTAAATAGCCACCGCATAGCCAGCCTTTTTAGTTCCTTCCCTAATAAAACTGGTTCCATCTGTGAACCATTCAAATTCTGGGTTTGTTAGAGGCTCATCCTTTAAATCTGGCCTGCTTGAGTAGTTTTGGTTGGCAGGAGTGGAGTAGGGGCCCCCTGGGATATGACCAGTAGCAGAGTAGCTGGGTTTAACATTTGACACACCCTTCATTGCACCTCAGGGGTCTTTACATAGTTAATTAACTGACTACCTGCAAGCCATTGATGGCCTATGGCTTCAAGTACATCTTATAACTGGTGAAAGGGTATAAGGGTTAGTAGTACTGGAAGAATGGGAATCCACAAAGTTTTTTGTTGCTATTAAGGCCTAAACTAACCTGTAGGGTTTTTGGCTTCTTCACTGGAAGTATAGGTGTATTTCAGGGAGACTAGCAGGGAATTAGAAGGCAAATTTCTAAAAACTTTTTTATCATGGACTTCTGTCTGTTCATTGCTTCTTTCTTTAGAGATTACTGTTTTCTGTGAGGATATGGTCATTGGTCATTATAGGAGATGGAAACTGGGGATACCTGGAGAGCCCATCCAGGTACCCCAGTTTCCCAGACCATAGGATTTACTTTTCTACTTATTTTCTGGGTTATAGCCATTGACATGGCATCTGGCCATTATTTAGAATCACAGCCAAGAATGAGGCTCTACATTTTTCTTTTGAGCACTGGGTTACAGGCATTCTAGAGGTTTTATTTACTCTTACTATTTGGATGCATGCCCCCAGGGTACAAAGTAAGTCCCATCCCAGTGAAGGGGTAGGCCATTCAGGGCCAATTAAAAATTGATGGCTTACTATTAGGTCTCCTATTTGACAGAGGAGAGGCTCAGTAATGGATCTCATTTTAGATTTGTCATCAATTCCCAATACTGGACAAGTTTGGGAAAAGGGAGTTTTGGAATGACAGGTCAGAATTAAATAAGTGGCTCCTGTATTAATCAAAAAGTTAATAGTCTTACCTGCCACATCTAAGGTCTCTGTGGCATCTCAAGGTTGATGTTCCATGTAGTTGTCCAAGGAGATACTTTCTGCCCTGCATCCCATCATTCTTCCCTGGTTTATGCCACAAGGGCCTGAGGTTGTGCTCTGCACCCCACCCCCTGACCTTCAGGGTTTGGTGCACTCCTGAGCCCAATGGCCTGTTTTACCACATTAGGGAAAGGGACCAGGGGGCTCCCTGTGTGGTTGCTATGATTTGGGGTCCTTTTATTTCCAGTGTCTCAGCTTCCTGCATTTAAAGCAGAATCCTGATGCTTTAGAGCCTGAGAAGGGGTGACCCTGAGGCGGCAGGTCGCTGCCCATGGCAACTGCTCTAATTCAAACTTTCTGCCTGTTCCTCATCACATTTTCCTACTTTTTGGCTTTGTCATGGTTGTTGAAGATGGAAAAAGCTGTTTCTAAAAGAGATTTCATTAGGGTTTGGGGTCCTAGTGCTAGATTTTGGTGTTTTCTTCAAATATCTGGAGCTAACTGGCTGATAAAATACATTTTAACATAATTTGTCCTGGTGAGTCCAAATTAACCTGGATGTACTTTTTGCAGTCTCCACTAGGCTTTCTTGGAACAGGGCAGGGTTTTCTTTTCTTCCTGCGTTATTTCTTGCAACTTCTTATAGATAATGCATTTGGTGACACATTTTTTTTCATTCCTTCTAATAAACATGCTATCATGTGGTTCCTTTTCCTTAGGTCTTCTTCTCCTGTTTGGTAGTTCCAGTTAGGGTCAGTGGTTGGGACTGCTATGGCTCCTACAGCATGCTGTTGAGGGTGTTGGGTTGCCATTTTATCAGTGTGTCCCTGGGCCTTCTCCCAAATATGTTGCTTGTCCTCTGGTATGCAACAGGTAGCTAAGATCGCATGCATATCATCCCATGTTAATTCAAAAGTTAGGGTTAAGTTCTGAAATTCTTCAGTGAATTTTACTGGATCTTCTGAGAATCACCCTAGTTGGTTTCTGCTTTGAGCTAGATCTGTCAGAGAGAAGGGGATATGGACTCTAACTGTCCCTGCATCTCCATTTGCTATCTCCTTTATTGGCTAGAGGCCACTTTTGGGTTCATTTTGTGGGTGGAAAGAGACTAACTCTGGGCACATAAGGTGGGGGTGCAGAGGCCATGAGGGGAAGTGGTTCTAGGGTTCTAAGGGGGTTTTGGGCTCAGGAACTGTGTAATATGGGAAAGAACTGAGGATGGGATCATCTAACATATCTCCCTCCTTCTCAAGTTCTCTCTGTTTAGGTGCCTCCTTTTCTGGCTCCTTCCTTTTTGAGGCAAGTTCTCTTCATGAGCATAACATAACAGGTGAGGCCCCTTTAAACCTGTGTTCTGATACAGAGCCATAAAGAGTTGAACAAATGGAATTTGTTACTGTTTCCCTTCTCTTTTAAACAAGAGATCCAACTGTAAAATAAGGTTATAATTTAAGGTGCCTTTGGCAGGCCATTGCTGGCCATCTTCAAGACAGTACTGTGGCCATGTGATGTTACAAAAGAAGGTCAGTTTCTTCTTTTCCAATCCCTCTGTAGACAGGGTTGTCAAGTTTTGGGGTATATACCTGAGTGGCAAGTCTGCTGGGATGCTAGAGGTCATGCCTATTGTTCTATGGAGAAATGGGAAAAAGCTGATCTGGCAACCCAGACTCTGGTCTGACTGAAATTTTTGCTTCCAAACCAAAGTGCCCAAGTGGCTTAAGTCTCAGGGGATGTTTGGAACTGGTATTCAAGCTGGTGCACCCAGGTTGCTCAAGTCCTGAGGGGCATTTGGAGCTGGTCTCCAAACTGAGGCACCAAAGTTGCTCAAGTCCAGGGGAATGTTTAGAGCTGCCTCTCTGTCTCTGGGCATCCAGAGAACACAGAGAACACAGAATCTATGCCACCAGGTGCTCCTCAAGGTCTTGGGAGATGTCTGGACTGAAGTTCTGTACTGAAGCTACCAAGCTGAGTTCTTGGAGGAGGAGATTGAGTTCTGGCAGTTTATTGATTTATTTGTTTGTTTGTTCTAATTTTTTTATTTTTTAAAAAGATACTTAGATTACATAAACGTTACACAAAAAATATAGGGATTCCCATATGCCTGACCTCCCACAACCTCCCACATAAACATCCTTCATTAGTATGGCACATTCATTGCAATTGATAAATACATCCTGGGGTTTTGCCATTAAGCATGGACCATAGTTCACATTGTAGACCACACTGTCTCTCCCACAGAGTTCTGCATGTTATATGATGACAAAAAATGGCCTATATCAGCCATTGAATGTCACTCAGGTTCTGGCAGTTTTTGAATCTGTTCCCTTGAGGGGTAAAGTTTGATTATTGTCAAATGGCCAGAGATTGAAGATCATGGACCTGGCCGATAAGTGAACAGAACTCTTCTATAGGCCCTATTATACATTGCATCAGATCTTTAAGATAATTAGGAAATAAGTTTTGATGAAAGAGAAGAGACACTGTGATTATTCATGGATAGGGAGGAGGTGATCAGAATTAGAAAGCCATTTAGGATTGGATCTCCTGGACTTTTGTGCTCCCATTGGACTTCTACTCAACTTGGGGAATGTTGCTCCTAATCAGGTTTCAAGGATGGTGTTACCTATCACACAGAGCCTCTTTGGATCTGCCCAAAGAGGGAGCTGGAGGACTCTTGGATAAACTGAAATTATGTCTTTTGGGACCAGGGCTGGAAGTCTGGTTGGAATGACAAAGAGAGAGACAGGCATATACACAGACATATAGGCAGGCTTTGGTTAGAAGCCAAAACTCATCAGACTTGTTGGATGGAGGAGAAGGTTACCAGAGATTATCTCCAGGCTGGATTTTTACCAGAAATATGCTGCCAGAATTGGTGTCCACGTTCTTGGTTACAACACAAGAAAGAATTCAGAGATGCACCACCATTATAAGAATGTTAGAAAAGAGTTTAATGAAGATAAATTACACACTGAGACATGAGAGTGGGTGTGATCAAGGTAGATATGCACATTCTGCCCTTGTGTTCCCTGCTTTATGGGCTACAGGTCTCTAGGTTTTGTGGTGATTGGTGTATATAAGAAAAATCAAGGGAAATTCATTGGGTTGTTTTATTCACTTAGGGGTTTAAAAGTTGCTGTCTATTGTGGTTGGCTTCTGGCTGCTGTACATGAACTCTGTAGGGTGTGTTGTCCAGCAGTGATTGACCTTTGGCCATTGTCCATGAGGCATGAGGTAATATGAAAGGAGGTGGGTGGTGGTGGTGGTGCCCCTCCTGCCCCTTCCCTCTTTCCTGCCATGTGATGATGTTACTACTTGTCTTCAGATAATGCAGCTGTTGGGTGTGTGCTGTAAGTTGCCCTGTGATAACTTGCTTGTGCGATCAGCAGGCTGATACAAGTCAGCTGGCTCTTGCCTCAGCCTCTCTTACCATGTGGTGTTAGTGTGGCTAGTTGGGTTTTCTGCCCCTCCTCCTTAGGTCCCTATTCTATCCTGTTTCATTATGATGAGTCTTGTCTATTTATATGTGTATAGGTTTATTTTTGGGGGGATACTTTGAGCTTTTGGTTTCTGAATTTATAGATTTCATCAAATTAGCAATAAATTTTGCCATTACATTTTAAAAAATATATTTTATGACTATTACTCCTATCCACTTGGAATTCAGATTAATATATTCACAATCAGCTGTTATTGTACCCCAATTTTTTCAAAATACTTCTTTTTCATTCTTGTTTTCCTCTTCTATAGTTTATATAGCTCAGTATTCTAGTTCATTTTTTTCCTGCCATGTCTAATCTACTTCCATGCTTATCCACTGAAATTTTCATTTCAGATAATATATTCAGCTCTGGAAACTAAACTTAATTATTTATTGTGATTTTTATTTTTGTTTTTTCTTTGTTTGTTTTCCTTTTTACCTATAAATCCTTGAATATATTTCTGTGTTTTAAATTCCTTGACTGCTAATTCAATCCACCTTTTTATTCCAAGGTCTTTTACTGATGATTAATTTTCTCATGATTATGGGTAACATTTTCTTGCTTTTTCAACTTGCCAAAAATATTTTTTTCTTGATTCTGGACATTGTGAAAATTATGTTGTCAAATTTCTTTATATTTAAAATATTTCTTTAACAAGTATTGAGTTTTGTTTTGGCAGGCAATTTGTTTACTTGCAAATCAGCTTAATCCTTTTGAGTGCTACTTCTGAGCCCTGTTTGGGCATGGGTTTTGAATTTTTTCAAGTAGGACAGTTTAACTCTACTCCCTTTTGTTGTTTACTCTAAATGCCCTAAATATTTCATCAACTGATCTATGGTCATTTTTGTCTTTCAGATTTTTCACAGTTGTCCTAAGCATGGCCTTATGATGTTTCACCCCGATGTGTAGAGATAAGGGATCAGCCAAGACCACAAATGGACACAATGCAGTTTTCTTAGTCACTTTATTTTGCTAACTCTCTTGACTCCAGTCCTTGACTCTACATATTCCAGCTGCACCAGTCTTTCAGATGTTGATTTTTGTCTTCATATCAACACGATTGATGTGTACCCCTTATGCCTCACCACCAGTCTCTGTCAGGGACTAGCAAATATCTCCATTCTCTCACAGATCATTCTCATGTATTGCAAGTTGTCTATGTCTATGTCTATGATTTGGTAAATATGTTGCCCATGCATCATGTATCTCCCCAAAGGGTATAATTAATCAAAGTGTTCTGAAGAGTTGACAAAAATATGAAGCAAATTATGGGGGATTCATGGATTCAGGAAAATGTAGTAGAAACAATAATAAAAATATATTTGAATTCATTAAAAGAGTGAATTTCCTAAAACACACATGGTTAATGTGACTAAGCTATTACTAAACTCTTTCTTGCTGCAGATGTGGAATATAAGGAATCATTATTAGGAAGAAATATGCACACTTAGACAAACACACAATGTATGCAATCAAAACTACCAGTTAGTTTTCTCTACTTTCAATTTACACATAGCATGGGATTTGATGCAGTTCTGTTAGATATATGGTTTACATTCAATGTTTATGTTTATTAAACTAATATTTTTGGGGGGGAATGATTTATTCTGGGTATTAGGTTACACATTAGAAATAAAAGGTTATCAAAAGTGTTTGGAGGAATTGGATGTGGCTCTAGTAGTTGGGTGCCCGCCCGCAACGTGGGAGGTCCCAGGTTCAGTTCCCGGTGCCTTCTAAAGAAGATGAACAAAACAACAAGCTGATGTAATTGGCTGGCACAGTGAATTGACAGAACAAGATGATGCAGTAAAGAAACACAATGAGAAATACAACAAACAGGGAGTAGAGGTGGCCCAAGAGATTGGGTGCTTACCTCCCACATGGGAGGTCCCTAGTTCCATTCCTCATGTCTCCTAAAAAGAAATACAAGCACACAACGAACAGACACAGAGAGCAGACAGTGAGTGCAAACAACAATAGAAGCAGGGGGAAGTAAATAAAATAAATCTTTTTAAAAAGTGTTTAGACATTCATTTTTAGAAATGTCTTTTAAAGAAGAACTTGCATGCTTATTCAACCATCACTCTAATTTCAGGATCCATTTCAATTGATTACTAGATTTCCTGTTTAAAGACACATGTTCTCACTTGATCATATGTTGAATATGTTTTGTTGGAAGCTTTATATTGTGAAATTTATATTAATGAGTGTTGGATTTGTTCATTAAGATGTGTTAAATTTTTAAAAGAAAGATAAGCTATCTTTTTCTGACAATTGGTTTCAAACTATATCGTATTGGTAGGGTCTACAGTAGGTATTAACTCTGAGTTCTCTTCCAGATGACTGAGTGTTCAACAAGGACTCTGGTTACTTGGAATTGTAATGTCTACCTGGCCTCTCTATCCTTGAATTGTTCAGCTTACAATTACATGGTTATTCTTTCCTGTGTACTTTGACCATAGGAATACATATTTAGTATTCATCAGTTAACATAATTGCCCATTCCCCTCCTCCTTCCTGTTAATTAGAGCTGTTGATTAGAAGAGACAGGCTGAACTTGCCAGCAGCCCAGTCCTTGAAGATGAAAGCAAGGATGTAGTAAGAATGTTCTAAGAATCACATGCACAAGCATATTTCTGTAGCATTTCTGTAGCTGTTTTGGGCATTGTCCATCCCCCACCCCTCCTAATACCTTTATAAACCCCTACCCCCTGATGGTGGGCACGGTAACTTCCATTGGCCACCATGAAGTCCTGTAACTATTAAAGGCATATCTACTCCTGCTGCCCTCCCAAGTGGTTTCTTTGGGATATCAAAACATTTGGTCAACCTTCCTGGGCTTTACCTCCTATGTTACAATGACAAACACAAGTCAGCTTATTTGAGATTTTTGGAATTTCTTTTCTGAATACCTCCTTCCTTAATATACTCTGTCTTACATATTTCATTTCCACTGCCTTCCCAAGCCCAATATTGTCTCCTCATTTCAACAAGCCCATTATTATCATCTTGAAATGCCCTACATTCCAGAAAGTACCCCAGGCAGGTAGCCAAACTTGGCCTGGGGTATTCATCCTTGCTTCCTGTCTCTTAAAAATCACAGTCCTTTTGTTTCCTACATTTTGCACAATTTTGTATTTGTTTATGGCTGGAGGGTAAGTCTGGTACTAGTTGCTACATCATGGAGGTGAGAATAATCCTGAGAGCATTTTGACTAGAGATGCTTATATCCCTATTTATTTAAGATAGGAAGAGAAACTTTCTTAAAAAGATAGCATTATTTTGGTCCACCCTATGAATCTTTGAATATTGTATTTGGTGATTAGTTGTTTACACTAAAAAGTGGGAGTATCTATGGGGTGGGGGATTTACAAAGGATTCATTGGTTTCCATTGCAATGGGAAGAAAGAGCCTGAACATGGGAGGAAAAAATAAGATTTCAGTATAGTATATGATCTTCTCTCTATCCCCATTCTATGCAATATACTTACAAACTTCTTGAAATAAATGTTTTTACATTATATTTTGCTGAAGCCAGTGAGTGAATTTACTATCTAGTTTAACCAAATAAATATGTTAATTTGAAAAATGAAAATGCTCAATAGATCATGAGCAGACTGTTTTTAAGTTATTTGATCATTTCCCCTTATCTTATATCCTATTTGCTTTTAAAATGACTATGAATGCAGGAATGACAGTGGAAACAGCAGAGTAGGAGGCTCCAAAGGTCTGCTCCTCCACAGAAGCACTGAAAAAAAAATAAGCAATAGTGTCAGCATCAAACTTGTTGGAACTCTGTAAGATAGGCAAAGGTTTGTAGCAAACACAAAAATGCTAAATCAAGAAAAAGTCACCTTAACCACAGGAGGAAGGCCTTCTGCTGTTTAAATGAGCCTCACGACACCACTCACTGGCCCGTAATGGTCTCGGCATTGTCAGCCTTCCTTACCATATGAGTATCTGGTTGTAGCTGGTTTAGAGCAAACATTTTCCCAAGGAACTGTGTTTGTCTGTTTGGACCTCTTTGGACATTTTCCTAAACATTGACACCGGGTGCTTGTCATTGTTTTAAATAAATTGAAACCATGTCATGATAGAAAAGGAGCATAGGTAATCCCCTCCCCCCACAAAAACAAAAGAAAGAAATGAACAAGCTGCTAACTTCTGACAAAATGATATGACAAATTTGGGGCATATAATAAACACTTAAAAAGTCTTGGGAAAAAGATGTGGGTGTGTGAGTTACTTTCAGGAATAAAGTATTTGAAAAGCTGTCATGTATCACAGAAAATCTCAAAAGCCACAGACTTATTCAGCGCAAGACATGGGCTCAGGGAAAAAATATAAAAATAAATCATTGAAAACCTTAGGAGACCCTGTGATTTCACTGGCAGGTAATATTTATTCTCAGCACAAGCAGTAAGTAAAGCCTGGGGCAGAGAGGTAAATGGACTGGCTAAGCATTTAAGAAACATGGAAACACTAAGCTGATCTGCAAAGACTAGGAGAGTACTTTTTCATTTCTTTTCTTATTTTTATTCTTATTTGATCAAGGTATTTTAAAATTTTTCTGTCAAACCACCAGCTGTACACATGCTAAAGATCAAACCTTCAAAGACCCCTTTTGACAAAGAATACAGATCTTAAAACTGTTTTAAAAAGACAATAAACAAATAAGAAACTACAAATTATAGCAGGTAAAAACATAAAATCCTCAGTAGAGTAAAATCTAATTTCAGAAACAATCACTTTATATTATTCAAAATGTCATATTTCAAAAAAAAAAATGTGGACGCAAAGAAACAACAGTATATGACCGATTCATGAGAAAAACAATTAGCAGACAGCATCCCTAAGGAAGAAGAGACTTTGGACTTATCAGACAAACAGTTCAAATCAGTTGTCTTAAATATGCTCAAAGAGTTAAAGGAAATCATGAACAAAAATTTAGAAAAGTAAAAGAATGATGATTCTACAAATACAGAATGTAAATAATGTGTTAGATATAAAAATAAGCAAATAGAATTTCTGGACTTGAAAACTATAAACACAAGTAAAAAATGTACTAAAGGATTGTAACAACACAATTGAAAGAGAGGAGAAAAACCATGAATCTTTCAGATAAGTCCATTGAAATTATCCATTCTGACAAGCAGGAAAAAAAAGTGGCATGAAGAAAACTGAATACAGTCTAAGAGACTTTTGAGACATCAAGTATATAAAGATATTTATAATGGAAATCTTTGAAGTGGAGTGGAGGGAATAGAATAAAGAAATTTTTGGAAAAAATGGTTTAAAACTTACTAAATTTAATTAGGACATGAATCTACACATCCAAGAAGCTCAGTGAATTTCCAGAATGTGAAACAGAAATGACCCACAGTTTGAAATATTTTAATGTAAATATTGAAAAACAAGCACAAAGAAAGAATCTTGAAAGCAACAAGAAAGAAGTCACTTATCACATACATGGAATCATGATTCATATTAGGTTAGCCCATTCCTGTGGGTGTGGACACATAGTAAGGGGGATCATTTGGTGAGTAGGATATTAATAGTTAAGATCTGACCCACCTCATTCAGATGGTTCTTAATCCTCTTACTGGAGTCCTTTGAAAGAGATTTAAATTCAGATGAAGAGAAAAAGCCATGTATTACTAGTATAGGAAGGAGCTGTGTAAAAGGACAGCTTTCCACCAAACTGAGAGGGATATGTTAAACTAAATAAAGACTTGGACAGGTCCAGCTTGGTGTTTATTATGGGGATTACATGGAGAAGCTCTTCCACCTTGGTGGAGCTAAGCCTGGTAGTGGCCTAAAATACTCATCCTCAGTGACAGGAGGAGAGCTGGTGCTTCTGCGGCTCAACTATTTGCACTCAACCCAAAATGAGAGGGGTCTTTTAAAGTACATGTCTTTGTGCAGATAGCAGTACATGTGTGGGGAGCATGATTTAAAGATGCAGCACTCAGGACAGATGATTCCAGATCAGACATTTGCAAAGTTTCCCAGCAAAGCAGAACTTACACTTTCACAAAAGGAGCATTTACACTGTTTGTCAGTAGAGCTGAAGTTACATCTTTACAGTAATTATGTAAGGGATCTATTGATATGAAGGTGGTCGAGCAGTACACAGAACAGATCATTCTTAGAATTTCTGAGAGAGAAGTCTAAGCACTTATGATACAAGATATACTTATCAGCCAAGAGCTCACAGTTATTTCTCAAGGCTTGCATTAAGGAATGAAATGCTGCTGTGACTGGAAGAGGAAAAAACTGGAAGAGCTGGGGGGAAAATGCAAAGTCATGTTAGCTACACCAGAGAAGCAAAAAGCTTAGAGCAAGACACACTGGAAGAGAAGGGAGAGAAAAGCAGATACTTCCATGTGCCCTGCCATGTAGCAGAAGAGTCCAAGATCACTGGCAGCTGGTCTTTGGGGAGAACATGTCACCTGATGAAGCCTTGATTTGGATATTTTTTTCACCTCAAAACTGTAAGCTTACAAATTCCCATGGTTAAAAGTCAATGCATTATATGGTATCTGCTCTTGGCAACTTAGCAAATGAAAACAATGGCCAATTTCTTATCACTAACCATGGATCTCAGGTTATTGAGATGAAATTTATAATGTGATAAATGAGAGAGAAAAAACAGGCAAAACTCTCCTTCAAAAATGAAGGAGAATTTTGATATTCCTTGTTACATAAAAGCTGAGAGACATCATCCCTAATTCACCTGCCCTACTAGGCATATTGAGTACTCATTGAGTCTGAAATAAAAGTACACCAGAGAGTAACTCAAGGATAAATGAAAACATAAATAGTATTTATAAAAACAAACAGGTAAATAAAGATTCCAGTGTTATCATAAATTTAAATTGTAGCTCTTTTTTTGTTCCTATATGATTTAAAAAAAACAAATGCAAAAACAATCATTATAAATTAATGACAATAAGATAAAAAGGGATAAAGATGTATTAATAAATTTGTGACAATAGTAACATTAGAAGGAGGGATGGACTGTTAGAAACAGTAAAATAAAAGAGGAAGACTTTAAAAGTGAATACCACCAAAAAGCAATTAAGCACAAAAGAAAGCTGTACAGGAGGAAATAGGGAAAATATAACATATTGGATAAAATCCTCCAACTAAAGGCAGAGATTGGCAGAATGGATTTTTAAAAAGAAAAACATAACCGAACTATATGCTGTCTAAAGGAGACTCAATTTATTTAATTATTTATTTATTTATTTTATATATATATATATATATTTATTTATTTTTAAAAGATACTTAGATTACATAAATGTTACACACAAAAAATATTGGGATTCCCATATGCCCCACTATCCACAACTCCCACACCCTCCCACACAAACAACATCATTCCTTAGTGTGGCACATTCATTGCAATTGATAAACACATCCAGTGGCATTGCCACTGAGCATAGATGATACTTCACATAGTAGTTTACATTCTCTCCCACACAATTCTGCAGATTATAGGAAGATATATAATGGTCTCTATCTGGCATTGCAATATTATTCAGGATGATTCCCTAGTCCTGAAAAAGCCTTCATATTACACCTGTTTTTCCTCTCCCTGCCCTCAGAGTCTCCAGTGGCCACTGTCTCCATATTAATGTTGAAGTTTCTTCCAATGCTAGAATGACAATAAGTCTATAGTAGAATACCAGTAAGTTCACTCTAGTCCATAGTTCATTCCCCAATCCTATGGATTCTGGGATGGTGATGTCTACTCCACTGCTAATTGAGAGGAGGCTTTGATCCCATACAGTCAATGGATGGGACTCTCTTACTTGCAGTTATAGGCTCTCTAATTTTTTGGTATGTTGTTTGTTAATCCTCAACTCCTTGTTAGTTGTCCTAGGTGACTCCAATGAAGAGGAGAGTAAGTGTTTCACCTCCACTGAGGCTCAGGGCCCAGCTGGCACATGGACAACCCAGAGATTCAAGTCTCTTGTATGTATACCTACCAACTTCAGCACCAAGTATAGGTTCAAATAGAAGGGACAGATGAGCCTTGTGTAGGGATGCCATGACTGAGTCCAACTCTTTCACTCTCAGGAACACAAACTACAAATTTGGGCTCACTGGCAAGGTACCAAACTCCTGACCATAGGACCTGGGTGTCTCCAGAGCCCTCAGAAGCCCCACTGTTTGGGGTGGTATCCACTTTGGCAGTTCATGAGATTCTGCTGAGATGTGCATAAATGTAACCTCTAAGATGACCTCCTGCCTCACTTTGAAGTCTCTTAGCCATATAAACTCATTTGCCTTTACATTTCCCCTCTTTTATTTGAGGTCTTTATCCAGTTGCATTGCTAGTTGGTGCTTATAGTTATCCCTCAGATCCAGGTAAGCTCATCCCTGGGAGTCATGTTCCATACTTGGGGGAAGGTAATGCATTTATATATATGCTGAGCTTGACTTAGAGAGAGGCCTCATTTGAGCAACAAGGAGGCTCTCAGGAGGCAACTCTTAGGCACCCCACAACACTAGGCTAACTTTCAATTTCAAGAGCAAAGGCTCACAAGCATAGTCATCAATATCAAGGGCCCATCAATGGAACATTTAGATCAAAAGATATGAATACAGAAAATGAGATGAAAAGAGAGGTGAGGTTGCTAAGTTAATATAAAAAATACTTTAAATTAAAACTATTATTAGAGACAAAGAAAGCATTACAATTGTTAAAATGTTATTGATCTAGATATAATAATTACAAACTTTAGGCACCAAAGAGCAGAGCACCCAAATAATGAAACAAAAATGAACAAAATTCAGGAGAGAGACAGTTTCTATAATAATCATTGCAAATTCAGTACTCCATTTTCATTAATGGAAAAAATAATTAGATTGAAGATTAATAATAAAATAGATGACTCTTGAAAAACACTCTTAAAATCATGTTACATACTACAACATGGATGAACATTGAAAATATGCTAATTTAGAGAAGCCAATTAAAAAAGATCACATATTTTATGATTGAATTTGTATGAAATATCTAGAATAGACAAATTCATAGCGACTAAAAGGAGATTTGTGGATACCAGGGTATGTGGAATTGGGAGAACTAGTAGTGACTTCTTAATTGGCTTGGGATCTCCTTTGATGGTGATGGAAATGTTTCAGACTGGATACAGGTGATGGTTGCAAAATGCTGTGAATGTACTGTCACTGAATTGTACCCTTTAAAATGATTATTTTATGTTTTTAAAATTTCACCAATGTAAAAATATTTAAAATGCACATTTGACCTTTTTTATATGTATATTGTCTACTAATGCTCTGCTTCTCTCATTCTTCATTCTTGTGAATTTCAGGCTGTATCAGTCAGGGTTCTCCAGAGGAAAAAAACCAACAGAATAATGTTTGTATGTATTAAGAATTTATTACAAGGAATTGGTTCATATGATTGTGGGGACTGGAAATTCTGGTAACAGTTATGTGAGAG
The DNA here is from genome assembly GCA_026826555.1 of Tolypeutes matacus. NCBI lineage: Eukaryota > Metazoa > Chordata > Mammalia > Cingulata > Chlamyphoridae > Tolypeutes > Tolypeutes matacus. The sequence goes on from JAKSZT010023011.1 coordinate 124,133, forward strand.
TCTTGAATGAGAATTCCTTAGGCTGAATACAGAGAAAGGAGAGGAGGGTGTAGACTTGAAGCAAAATTCCTTTTGAATAGTGGAACCCTCAGTTCTAGTTCTTAAGATCTACTGATCCATTGAGAATAACCAACATTATTGAGGATAAGCTTCCTTAGTTAAAGTCAATTGATTGTAGATTCTAATCTCATCTATAAAATAGATATTCAGCAAGAACTCTTCCAGTGTTTTACCAACAATGGAACACCATAATCTATACATGTTGACATATAAAATTAACCAACATGTATCATTTTTAGAGTTGTATTGCTTTCTTATTAATCAAATAAAATATACATTCTATGAAGGCAGAGGATTTTGGAGTCTTAATAAATGAAATACACATCTAGAATGATAGAATGAGTTAAAAAATCAATCCAATATGTGATTTACACTAGCTATATATAATTTGTCAATTATATATATATATATATATTTATCTTTAAGCAATTTCTTTTTAGTTTACATTTTTCCTTTTTGAGTAACTCAGTTTCAAATATCATAGACTATATTTATCTTGTTTAAGAGTTCAGAAGTTTTTCTTACTATAGCATCTATGCCAAAATAAAGCAGATAGACAAACTAAGTAGACTTGATTTGTGTAAATTATGGTGCATGGGATTTTAATCCTATAATTATTCAGCTACAAAGAAAGCTTAATATATAGAAAGGTGTTTTTTTTTTTAATGAATTGTTTGTTAGAAACAGAGTAGAGTTGAAAATGACATAAGTATCTGTCCCCAAAGCATTGTTGTAACTAAATGTAGCACAATGAGAAAAGTGTATATTACATTAATAGAACATTCAGTAATTCATCACAGTTTTGCTCACCCTCCTTCTATGTTTACTCTATTGATGAATGGTATCATATCCACATAGTGACATTACTGAGATTTTGGATGATCTGTAACAAAATATTTTATTCTAGGATATTTTGTCCTCAAGATGTTGTTCTTCCTTCTTCACCAATATAATATTCTCCAAATTCAATAAAATAATATTAGATAATATATCAATATTACCTTGTGGTTCTCACAATAGCTTTTCTTTATCATGTTTTCCTTCAATTTTCATCTTTATTGACTCCTTAAGTCCTTCTGAACAGACAACTTACATAGCTTTTCTTTTATCCTTCCTTCCATTCCCCATGTTCTCTGCATTTACTTCCTAACATTAATTCTTTCTGAACTACTTGTTTTCTGTGCACCTGAAATATGGCCAAGAAAATCAGCAAGAAGTACATTACGTATACAAGGAGTCAGGAAACAAAATCAAGTGCTAATGATCAAATTTATCACATATACATGAGTAATGCATAGTGAACAAGAAATGATTATTACAGAAGAAATGGATCATAGCAGAGCAAATAAATTTTTGATAGGTTCAACAAGATACATAGATAACTCACTGTCTCCATCTTAATCTATCACTGTTTTTGTGTTTTTTTGTTCAGAAAGTACAATGGAAATAAGGTTAAGAAGATGCTTAAAGATAAAAACAATAACAACTAATAATCTGAGGAACAAACGAATGTTTTAAGGATGTATAGTTGTAGAGTGTAAAATATCAGGGGAAGTACAAGGTTCTATGGAAGTATGAAGGGAAAATCTTTGCTTGGTAGCCAAGGATAAAGTAATTCTATCCATTAAAAATATTAGCAAATGACATTTACTTTTGTCATAGTTTTCTAAAACAATATTATATATTGAATATTAAATACAATGATCAGAAAATCTTAAATACTTTGTAAAAGGCAGTTTTTACTTCTTTGTTCCTTAAGCTGTGAATCAAGGGGTTAAGCATAGGGATGACTAAAGTGTAGAGCATTGAGGCTATTTTGTCACTTTCAAAAGAGTAAACAGAGTTAGGCTGCACATACATAAATAATAGAGTCCCATAGAACACAGCCAGTACAGTCAGATGGAAGCTACATGTGGAGAAAGCTTTTTTCCTGTCCTTAGCTGAATGCATTTGAAATATGGTTATCAGTATCAACAAGTAGGACACTATGATTAAGAGAAGGGAGGAAATCAAATTAATTGCTGAAATTATTATGATCAGTAATCCTATTTCTTGCACATTGGAACAGAACATAAATACCAAAGGAACATGATCTCAGTAGAAATGACTGATAACATTAGAGCCACAGAAAGTCAATGTAAAAATCTTAATGGTGAACATCAGAGACTGAAAGGTGCTGTAGAGCTAGGGGATACCCACAAGTACATGACAAAGTCTCTGGGTCATTATAACAATGTAGATTAGAGGGTTACAGATGGCCACATAGCAGTCATAGGCCATGGCTGACAAGATGATATATTCACTGATAATGAACAAAAGGACAAAGGCCAGCTGTACAGCACAGGCATAATAAGAACTGGTATTTTGATCCATAACAAAATTTACCAGGATCTTGGGACAAATGACAGTAGAATTGCCAAGATCAATGAAAGCCAGGTGTCTGATAAAAAAATACTTAAGTGTGCAGAGGCAAGAGTCCACCTTGGTCAGGATAATCATGCCTAGGTTGCCCACAACTGTGACCATGTAGATGAGGAGAAAGACCCCAAAGAGGGGAGCCTGCAGCTCAGGGCACCTTGTGACTCCCAGTAGGATGAATTCAGGCAGCACAGTCAGAGTCCATTGGCCCATTTTATCCAGTTATCTCTTCAGGAATGTAACAGAGGGATTGTTATTAGATTTCATGTAAAAATTTTATACACAAATTATATTATTTGTAGATATAATGCAGATTTTTTATATTGGTGGATAGAAAAGTAATTCCCACTTATGATTTTGCAGCTAAAATAAACTGCAATGTTGCCTTTTTCCCAATATAGGAGTGTTCTGTATAAAACATGTTGTGCACTAATACTACATAGATTAAACTCTAATTAGAGTCAATAACATTTGGAGCATATCCACTGATAACAAAACCATGTTTGTGTTTCATATTTTTATATATTTCCATATCCTTAAAGAGAGAGGCAGAGAATAGGTGTAACTAATGAAGCTTATATTTTATGGTCCCTCAATTGCTCTTCAAAGACCCTCTGTGGAGCTTTAGCAATGCATTTACACAGTGATATATATTTGTGAATGTTTTGTAAGTAAGATGATCATGATCAAGTTGGTCATCATGATCATATCTATCCTTAGTTAAGGCCATTTTCTTTTTCCATTTTATCTTCTACTCCATTGTAATTGATCTAATGTTATGTTACACTGAAACATCTATAGGAATTATTGGGGGCCAGCTATGTGAGAATTGAGCTACAGCTTTATTTAATACTAATGAATATATTTATGTAGTATGAATTAATGACATATTATTAAATAATGCTATCTGTTTTTTGGTGGGAATGAGTCCTAAAGGCACTCTTATCACCCATATACTGAGATGTGTGGATATAATTAACAGAAATCATTTTATATATGAATCATATGACCATTGACAGTTCGTTCATAATTGAATTTGTATTTTTATCTTTCATTCTAAATACTTATTCACAATTTTGCCTTAATTTTTATTTAGAATTAATTTTTTAAAGCCCCAATTTGTATAAACTTTAAGAGCCAAAATATCTAGCCCATGCCTGCTAATTTCTATGGTTTACACCAATATTTAGGCATTCTGGCTACTGAATTTAATATGCTCTATTTCTGGTAATATAGCACTGTGGAGATGATAGTGTCTATATTGCATTTAATATTGATATGTGAATTTCATATATAATATATTAAAAACTGAATTTTTTCAATAACTATAAAATAGAGAATTTATAGAGTAAAACAATGTGATTCTCAAACATTTCTGTGAATAAATCCAACCCCCTTTTTTTTTCTCATACTGTTTCAAAAGGAAAGAAAGTAAATCAAAGTGGATCTGCCCTGTCTGGATGCTAGGAAATTTATGTTAGCCTATTCCATTTGGAATCCATTTCAAACTTCTCTCACCTTCAGTTTCTTCTCAATGTAAACTTAGGATTCTGTAAAGTCGATTTTCAATTACAATAAATATTTAGGTTCAAATATTCAGAAAAAATTCAGGATGGAATTATATAATGCAATGAAATATCCAGGTTTAGGCTACACAACTAGCATATAGGTACTTCCTTTCCCCCTCTCTTCTGCTTCCCATCCACCTACAAGGTCCAAGTCTAGTTTGGAGGAATTGCAGCCTAGAGCCACCCTGAGGAAATGGTCTGATAAGGATGATGTTGGGTTCTTTGGCTGGGTAAAACTTTCAGGATAGTGACAGCTCTTTTAGGATTCTGCTAATGTTAGTTGATTTTTATTTTTGACCTATAAAGGAGATTGAGGGCAGGACTTTATTGACTGGGGTGAGCTATTGCCATTTCCTCTTTCTAGATGAGGTTGATTGCTGTACTTACATTGAGTTTCATTTCCCATGTAAGCACCTCTTCTTCCACAATATAATAACCAAAAGCTTATGCCCATTTTAAAACTTTATCTCAAATTCTAATTATTACAATTCCTGCTATCATAGGATTTTACTGTAGAATAGGTGGTACACTGGATTCAACAAAGGAATTCAGAATTCCAGAACTAGTTATAGTAATTTCATGTCTTCCATGTTTTGTTAAGAATTATTCTACTGCTTATTGAGCCTATCACTTTTATTTGAAAATATCTGGATTCTTTTACCCTGTTCCCTCTTCATGATATCTCTTATCTTTTCTAAACATGTTATAGTACATTTTTAAAATTCATTTATTTAATATGCAACTATAAATCAGTTTATAAAGATGAAATTAGATTAGTAATGTAGGGTTTTGACAGGATAGATAGATTGTGAAGTGACTGCTAAGAGGTGTGGAGTTTTTCTTTTGTCTTTTATTTAAATTTTATTTTCAGATCCCTCCAACAGAATTTTTAAAAAGATTTATTTATTTATTTCACCCTCCCTCATTGTTTTGTGCTTGCTTTCTGCTCTCTGTGTGTTCTGCTCTGTCTGCTTTTCTTCTCTTTAGGCAGCACCAGGAACTGATCCCAGGACCTTCTGGAGTGGGAGATAGGTGTTCAGTCCCTTGTGCTACCTCAGCTCCTTGGTCTGTTGTATCTCTTATTGTCTCTACTCTGTTTATCTTTTTGTTGCATCATCTTGCTTTATCAGCTCTCAGCACATGCCAACACTCCATGTGGGCCAGCAATCCTGCATGGGCAACTCTCCTGTGTGGCCCAGCACACTGCATTGCCCAGCTCACCACACAGGTGAGCTTGTCTTTCACCAGAAGGCCCTGGGAGTTGAATCCTGGACCTCCTATTTAGTAGATGGGAGCCCAATCACTTGAGCCATATCCATTTCCATGAGTTTTTCTTTATGGAGTAATGAAATTTTTAAAAAACTATTTTGGTGATGAAGGCACAACATTTTGATTATACAAAGAACCACTGATTACACACTTAGGATAGAATGTAAGGTATGTGTCTCTATCTCAACTAAACTTCTTTAAAAGAAATAAATATGCAAGAAAATAAAAAAAGAGCAGCTATGTACATCAGGAGAACCATAGAGTTATAGTATATTTTAATACCTCCTGTTGAGAATAACCATTAAAACAGACAGATGACAAAAATTTGCAAAGGAAAAACTGAAATTTCAAAATTTAGTCATGATGTTATCATATAGGGCTTATGTTCAGTTCAAAGGAGTCTCTGAAATTTCACATCTCTTAAAAATCTTGCTATATACTGATTAATCTAATCAATCAAGTTGTAATGCAGTTACTGAGAAAAGTAGATCTATTAAAAGGCTGAGTAGAAAAACAACAACAAAAACAAAAAGGCAACTATTTGCATGGGGCATATTTATCTAAAAATTATTCAGAGTTTACCAAATATTGTGAGGGCATACTTATACTAAACGCATTTATTATTTATCAGTACCGCACTGAATATAATTTTACAAAAGACTATTTATCATTTATCAAATATTGCATAGGAAAAACTTATACTAAAAATATGTTTGCTGTTTATCTCAATTTCAAAAGTCACTGTGTCTCTGTATTTTATCTGGCAATTCTAACCTTAGAAGATTCTTTTAGATTGGATGATTGAGATGGTTTTAGACACTTGAACTCCCTCTCCACTTGTATCCAAATGCCACTATCATCTCATGCAAAAACAAATAGATCTTGGGCACATGCTCATTTCATAGGATTTAATGCCCAAAACCAATGTACTTCAGAAGCAAACCCCAATTTAAAAAAAATGATAATGTATGATTGCATAGTACTTGATGAGATTAGTTCCCAGAGCCCATAAGTGTTTACAGTCAGAAATTTCCAAAATGCATATGTAATCAGAAGAGTAGAGATGATGATTATACACTCACCTTGAATGGTGTATTAGATTCTTTTACTCTCAAATTTCTCTTTCTTTCCTTAAACTGGGAAGAATTTATGGTTTCTGCCTCCCATTGTGATGCTCCCTAAGGAATCAGTGTTAATTCATTCTTATGCCCAAATCATCTGAGAGACTTCAAAAATTGTCTTCATGTACCTGCTAATTATGTAAGGGACTCTACATATACCCCAGTGTGAAAAGATGAGGGTAATTGAAGGAAGGAACAAAGCAGCATAAATGATTTGTACAATCCCATGGGGACCTACATGATGTAAATATATTCACTTACATAGTCAATGATTAAAGTTACAATAGGGAAATAATAGATATCAGCTCAATCCCAGGAAAACTGGAACAGTTGCAAAGTCATGCTTGAATATTAAATGACATTATAGTATTTACTATTGTTTTCCCTTAAATGTATTAGTCAAAGGAAAATATGGCATTTTTACTATGTTAAAAATGTATCATTTGGAATTGAGTGTTTGGAAATAAAACATATGTCTACAGCGAGTTGACTTTTAGTAATTGTATCAATTCCATCCAATAAGGACAGAATAATCCTTGGAAAAACTAGATTTCTATATGCCAAAGAACAATTTTGATACCTTTCCTCATGCCATATAGAAAAATAAACTCAGCTGGAAAAATGGCCTAAAATATAAGCAAATCCAAAAAGTCTTGGAAGAAAACAAAGTTGAAAATCTTTACGACTTTAGATTGAGCAATAATTCTTAGCTATGACACCAAAAGCAAGAGTAACAAAAGACAAAATAGATAAATTGGACATCAACATATTTAAAACTTTTGCACATCAAATTACATTATCTAGAAAGTGAAAATACACCTATATAATGGAAGAGAATAATTACAAATCATATATCTGTTATGCAACTCAACAACAAAGCCTAACAACCCAATTAAAAAATGGGGAGAAGTTGAAGACTTTCTCTAAAGAAGATATTAAAATGCCCAATAAACACATGAAAAGATGCTCAATATTAAGATGCCCATTATTAAACTGAGTAACTTCCCTTTTATTCCTAGTTTTCTGAGATCATTTTTAATTTGTATGACTGTATAAACATGTCAAAAGTTTTTTTTCTTGAACGATTGAGATTATCATATTTTTCTCCCTTGTTTGCCTTAAAGTGTTGATTTACATTGATTTTTAAATTAAAAATTTACCTTGTACTCCTAGAATAAAGCCCACCAACATCAAATATTGACATATGAATATATTCATTCCATTTGTTAATATTCTACTGCACAAATTTATTTATGTTCATTATTGTTTGTGTCTGTAAATTTTTTCTTGAATTTTTTGTCAGATTTTGAGTCAAAGGTTTTTCTTTCCTCAAAAAATAAGTTGGTAGTGTTTACTTCTATATTATATTTTATAAAGTGGGGCCTAACTTTGGCAATATTCAATTCTTGGTAGTATATATCTAAGACATTATCTGATCCTGGAACTTTCTTTGTGTTAAATTTTTATTATATGAAAAAAACTTTAAAATATGGCTATGAAGATATTTTTAAAATTTCATCTTTTGCCAATTTTGGTAAATTATGTTTTTCACATAAAATGTTTATTCCATCAAATTTTTGAATCTTGTATATTTCTTGATAATGTTTTCTTCCTATATTGTTACTGAATGTGGTGTTTGTAGGTGTATTCCTTCTTACATGAATGATAATGGTTTCTTAGATTATGTTAGTTTTCTCTGTCTCTGTCTCTAATTCTCTCTTTCTTTTTCTCTATGTCTCTCTCTCTCTCTTCTTAACTAATCTTTGGATGTGTTTATTAATACAAATCATCTATATAATAAAACAATTTTGATCATTTCCACTGTATTTGCTATTTTTCCATTATTTCATTGATTTGTCCAATTGGTTTTTTTTTTTCCCCTTCTTATTTTGGGTTTGATTAATTTTCATTTTTGAATCCTTATTTCCTAATATATGTACTTAAAATGTGACTTTTCTCATTAGCCTTCTTTTAACTGGATCACAAATTTTTGGGGATTTTGATACTAAGCAAAAGAGGGTTCTTTCCACTCAATGCATTTTAAAGTAAAACTCTTTAGAAACAATGGATTCAAGAGAGTTAGAGTTTGTTTGTGGAAGCAAAGAACAATGGTTTAATAGCCCCAAAATTGTATCTGTTTTTTTAGGATTCTAGAGTTTAAATGGATTCAAACAAGGGAGGTTAGAGTGGTTACCATCACAATAATAAGTATATGCAAAGGTGAACTTAGTTTGAAATAACTAAAAACAAGGGTAAGTTCAGTCTAGAATTACTACCACAATAGTAAGTATGATACAGTAAGCTGATACAGGTAGTTTCAGTAATTTAAGGTGTTAACTTTTGGCTAATCTACAATAAACTGGAAAATTTTTAAAAAGGATCTATATAACATTTCAATAATCATAACCATAACCATTTTTAATTCTTAACTCTAAGTTACAACTTTGTAGTTTTACTATCATTTACATTGAAATCTTGTTTTCCTTCTAATTTCTTTTTTTAAAAAAAAACTAGATTACTTAGAAGTATTTTTTTAAATTTCTAAATGCTTAGGGATTTTGTATATTTTTAATTAAATTTCAATTTTACTGCCTTAGAGTCAGAGTATATACTCAGTGGTTTTTGAAATGAAATTTATTTAAAATTATATTTACCATTTTAAAATACATAATTCAGTGGCATTTAGTGCATTCATTATACTGTGCAAACACTACAGTTCTCTCATTTCAAACCTTTTTCATCATCCAAGTACACTCTTTACTCATTTAGCAATCACTCCCTCTCTCTAACCCAACCCTGGCAAATGCTAATCTGCCTTCAATTGCCATGAAATTGTCCATTCTCAACTCTTTAGATAGGAATCATAAAACATGTTATGTTTGATTTCTGGTTTCTTTCATTTAACATAATGTTTTTGAGTTTCATCCAAGTGGTAGCATTCATCACTATCAATAATTTCTTCCTTTATATGACTGAATAATATTCAATAGTATATATATAGCACAGTTTGCTTATCCAATCATTGAGGATTGGCATTTGAATTAATCCCAACTTTTGGCTACTGTGAATAGAGCAGCTATGAATATTTGTGCATGATATCTGCTTGAGTAACTGTTTTTAAATTATTTTGGGTATATACATAGTAGTGGAATTGTTCAGTCATAAACTAATTCTATATTTAATTTTTGAGGAACTGACAAACTGTTTCCCAAAGTGGCTTCATCATTTTGCATTCCAACAAGCTAAGTAGAAGAGTTCCTATTTCTCCATATCTTACCAAAATATGTTATTTTATGTATTTTTTATTAAAGCCAAGATACAGGTGTGGAGTGGTATTTAACTGTGGTTTTGATTTGATTTCCTTAATTACCAATGATGTTGTACATATATTCATGTGCTTGTTTGGCATTTGAATAACTCTTTGGGGGAAAATTGTCTGTTCAAATCTTTACACACATTTTTAAAAATGTGTTGTCTTTTGTTGTTTAATTGTAAGATTTCTTTATATAATCTGAATACTAAACCTTTATCAGATAAGTCTTCAAAAATATTCTCTCCCATTGCATGAGCTGTGTTTTCCCTTTCATTATAATGTATTTTGATGCACAAAAAATTCAATTCTGCATTTTAATTTGTCTTTTTTTGTTTATTGTTGCTTGTGCTTTAGTTGTCAAATACAGAATCTATTGACTAATCGATGATCATTAAGATTACCCTATGATTTTTCCCAAGAGTTCTATGGTTTTATCTTTTATATTTAGGTCATTGATTCATTTTGAGCTAATTTTTATGTAAAATTAGTTAGTAATTCAACTTCATATCTTGCATGTATTTACTAAGTTGTCATGCCATTACAAGTTTCTGTTTTAATTTTTCAAGATACAACATTGTTCAAATTCCTCAAAGTTGTTTGGCTTTTTCCTAATTATGAAATCTTTACATAATTATGATAATATTATTGCTTTAATTCATTATTGGGGTGTACATATTTTGTAGCACTGTCAGGTAATATGATTTTCAAGAATTTGAAGAAGAAAATGACTTTAAATGCATTTCTTTAAAGTATTGCTTTTCTAGATTAGTGGCCCAAATGTCTAAGGAGAACACAATTACACCAATATCAACAAAAACAGATAGGCTATGAACTGTCAGTATTATGCTAAATTCCATTTACTTCTTATATTCTCAGCAATCTTATGTAACAGATCAAAAATTTTTCTTAACACATTATACCAAAGCAAACAGTGAGTAGAAACTGAATTTTATTTGCTTCTCTAAATTAGAATTCATGATTGAGAATTGTCTCATGTTTTTTATTACTTCACTAAGATGGAGAAAACATTAAATACAGAAAAAATGCTGTTTGTTGTTTGTTTGTTGGAAACAGAGAATAGTTCAAAATGATTTAAATGTTTGTTCTCAAAGTTTTGTAGTGAATAAATATATATATATATATGAGAAAATTGTATGTCCAAAGAATGTACATAAATTCAGTGTAATTTAACTCAATATTATTTTATGTATCTTCTAAAATGAAATCCTCTTTTCCATATAGTAGCTTTACTGAGTTATTTGGGTTCTATGCAGTAGAAACATTTTTAACTTAGTGTAATTTGTCTTTACAGCATGTTGTTTTTCCTTTGTTAGCAATGTAACATTCTCCAAACCCATTAAAATTAATATTAGAGAATGTGTCAATATTACACACTGGTTTTTAAAATAGCTTTACACCATTATGTTCCCCATGAATACTCACATTTAATAAATCCTTTAATTCTTCCAATCACATAACATAAGTATCTTTCTTTTTATCTTTCATTTTATACTCTGAGTTCTCTGTCTTTATTCACTTTTTATCCTTATTTCCTTTCTGAACTAATTGCTATTGGTGTATCTGAAATATGGCCTCAAAATCAGTAAGTAAGGCATTAGGTATCTCAGGAGGAAGTAAATAAAAAGAAATGTTAACTTATCAAAATAGTCAAATCTATTCAGGCATATTTGAATACAGCAGAGGTAACATAAAATGTTTATCACAGTAGAAATTACTGATAACAGAAGGATAAATTCTTCATGTTGTCAACAGATGACATGGAAAACTCTTTGCCTCAAGCTTTGTACACACTGTTGTTTTAGGTTTAGAAAATATAATGAAGACAAGATTGAGACAATTCCTGTCTAACAAAACTGACAGAAACAAACATGTTTTTTTCGGATATAGAGTATAATAAGTATTCTTGTTAGCCAATATCAGCTCCAAAAAAAATGAATAGATCTGGGGCACAAAATTCTCAATTCATAGTATTTAATATTTTAACCCACTGTTCTTCAGGAGTGAACACCAATTATTAAGGGCATGATGAATGTTTGAGGGGTACATGCCAGGATCATCTGTCAGATAATAAGTGTGTCTACAATCAGAAGCCAAGAGTCATGGAAATTACCCAAATCTGGTGTAAATAGAATCAAAGACTATTCTTATCCACTCACTGTGGAGTGAGTTGCTACAATGGTGCATCATGGGATCATAGGGTACAACAGAAACTTTCAACAATGGTCCCTTTATTGTACAGAATAAAGAGTCCAGAATGGGCATATGTATTTGTCACTTGTATAACACAGAGTCCAAAAGAGCAGGGGAACAACATCCTAACAGCCTGTCTCCCAGGGTGGCCCAAAACTGCTCTGAGTCAAGGTCAATTGATGGCAGCCCTACGTGTCCCATTTCATGCTAGAGAGAGACCAGTCTATACTCTTTGAGTGTGGTTTGTATCTACCTTGGGGGGAGGTGGTCCTGCTACTGAGAATTTCTGTTCTGATAAGAATCATTCACTTACTTTCTGCTCTTCAAATGAGGTAATGTCAGTTGTTTTATTTTTAGGTCCAATGGTTCTTTCTTTTGCCTGCTGAAATCTGCTTTTGAACTCAATTAGTGAATTTCATTTCATTTCATTTCATTTCATTTCATTTCATTTCAATTCAATTTCAGCTACTATACTTTTCAAATCCAGAATATCTATTTGGCTCCTTTTGATAATTCTCCCTTTATTGATATTCCCTAGTAGTTCATATATTCATATTCTAATTTCATTTAGTTGCTTCTATGTGGTTTCCTTCAGGTCTTTGAGTGTATTTAATCTGTTAATTTGAAGGCTTTGTTTAGTAAATTCAATGTCTGCGCTTATTTAGAGGTAGTTTCTTTCAATAACTTTTCTTTCTTTGAATGGCCTTACTTTCATGTTTCTTTGTATGCTTCATAATTCTTTTGAGAATATAATTTGAATATCATAATGTAGTAAATATGGAATTAAAATTCTTTCCCCTACCCAAGCAATTGGGGCTTGTTATGGGCTGCAATGGTCTATTTGTTTAGTGAATTTTCTAAACTATTTCTGCATCTGTGGTCACAGAAATTTCTGTTCCATTATCTCTGGGGTCACCCAGGGTTCTAGCAATGATTTCCTTATGTTCCTGGTGTCAATAAGCAAAGAAAAAATTTGTGGCCTGTCCCTAAACACCTTCAATGGATGTTTCTCAGGTAGCTGCTTCAAACTAAGGGGTTTAAAACAATGGTCAGCTCTATGCCAGTTTCTGGTACATAAACCATTAGGGAAACCAAAACACACAACAACAATATTTGGAGGACTCAGTCCATATTGCATCTCACCCCACCCCCAGCACCAGCAAACCATGCCAGGAATCAGGTCACCATCCCCTCTGCTGCCATTCTTGGGGCTAGGGGCTGAGGATGGAAGCTGTTACATGAAACAACAAGATTCCCTGAAATTTACCATGCTTTTTTTTCATCAAGCTCTCCCCTCATCATTGCAAGAGTTTGACTAGACTCCAGCATTCTGAAATATTTGATTCTAACAGCTCAATATTGGTTTTATTGGAGTAACTGATTCTTGGAGATTCTGAGTCTGCCATTTTCTGTGGTGTGGCACTCAGTAAAAATTTGAATATTAGAAATTTACTAAGACTTAGTTTTGGTTCTCTTTAAGTTTTGAATGAATAAATATTCCATCTTTCCTTGCCTAGCTCTCTCCACTCCAGTACTCATATCCATATATTCCAGGTACTTCCATCTTCCCAGATTTCTTGTTTATCTCCTCATCTCCCCTTGTACTGTCTTTGTACTCCATCCCCACCCATTGTCAGTGACCAGTGAATGTTTACATTCAGTCATAGATAATATGAGATAATGTACTGCCATTTCTCAAATGTCCAAGAACATTTGATGTATTTATTCATTTTCTACAATTATCCAGTTGTTTTCAGCATCAGAGATATTAATTTCCATAACCCTTTACAAAGATTGACAAATGACCTTAGCCTAATTTTTAGCATTTTACTTTTTTTTTCCCATCGTGATTATTCATTTTCTCTTGTGATTTCAACTATCAAACTTAAAGTATGATTCCTATTTTTATATATTATATGAATATTTAGTCTTTCCAAAAATAAATGACCAAACATTTTGACAGCTTCCTTATTTATTGTGGGTAACATATGCATTGCATATGTAATCTTTCAGTAAACATTATTTTCATGAATGTAAAAACTGATTCTAAAGCAGATTTCTTACAGGATTCATCCAAAGCAAAAGTTGCACATTAAACTGAAAGTTGAGATAGACAACTGGCAGCAATTTGTTTGTTTACTTTGTGTGTTTGTTTGTGTGTCTGTATTGATTCTAAACAAGCCTTTAAAAATAGTGGCACTTCTCATGAATACTTTTCATTCATATCAGCCTAAAGACAAATTTAGAACTATCATAGTACCATCTAACCATTTATTATTCTGTTCTGTTGAAGCCAATTATTTCTGATTGTTTTTTCATGATATTTTATTGTATTCAAGAATCCCACAATTTTGTTTGATGTTTTCCTCAGCACTTTATAACAATTGGATTATTTATATACTTTAGGGAGATAGATGATTCAGGGGGAAATGTGAAGTCCCTTAAGAAACAGTGTGCTTCCCAAAATTTCAGTTTGAACTGTCTAATGTTTAGTCAGTGATAGAGCTCATTAGAGGCTATTGCAAAAAATATATATGTATGTAATATATGTGTATATATATATATATACATATACATATAGCTGTCCCTTTTATTCAAGTTTGTCCTCTGAGAGGAAATAATTAAATGTATTAAAGCATATTTGTTAGTTTTTGTTCTGTTTGTTATGTAATAATGACTAAGATCTACCTTCAATTATTTTACCTGAAATAATCTCCAGATACATACTATTAAAAGTTTTATTAACTCAGCATACCAGATAATCAGTAACTGAAATTGCTTTTCAATAAAGGTAAGAAAATGTGGAAATGTACATGAAAGCCCTAAAGCTTGAATTTTAAATTTTTTTGGTAAATTTATTTTACTCCTTAAAAATGCTTTTTCCCCTGTTTATTTGAATTTCCTCATATTTAGCAGATCAATTTAAGCTGTACATCTGATAGAATAATATGAGCACTAAGAATATTAGAGGTCATTTACTGCAACTCCACATCCTGTCATTCAATTCTGTATAAAACATCACCTCACATATTGCAGATGATGGTCCAGCCCTGAATAGGTAATAAAATTAAATTTCTAAATTTCATCTGGATATTATATTTCCTTAAATGATTGCAATGAAAGTTATTTACAATAAAAATTTTTCCTTGGGAAATGATATTCAACTGTTATTCTAAAATGATATGGCAGGGTGTCAGGAGATAGATCTAACATATAGAAATTTCTACAGTGAAATAAACATTTTATAATCTGTTCTGTTCAATACGATGGTCATTAGCAACAAATGGTTATTTGGTACTTGAAATGAGATTAGTTCCAAAATGTGTGGGTATGTGTGTGTTTCATTGATGTCCATAAGTGTCTGCCTCCTTTATGCCCACAAGGAAGAATCAGTAGAGATCAGATATTTTGGCACTTTTAAAAATGTTGTGACATCATCTTTGGGAATCATGTTCCCTGGCTTGTAACCCTTGCTTCTTCTCTGGCTATGTAATAATCATTTGTGGATTAACTACCTAGAAGAGCTCATTTTTTATCTTCAAGCCATTTACTTCTGTCATATTCAAAATGAACAGACAGTTCATAAAAGGGCTTACATTTAATTCTTCAACTTTGTATCATTTGCCTTCAGTTTTCCTCATGCTGATATCACCATGCTATTGACACAGACACTTTAGAGGCAAACTGAACTTTTTGAGGGACAAAATGTGTTTTTAAACATCTCTTAATGGGGTAGCAATATAACTAGCTCTGAAAAATATTTGAGACAGTCTAGTCAAACTCCTAACATTAAAAATATGGAAACATGCCCAAAAAATTATGTGTTTATCCAAGAATATGTCTTAAAATTTTGCTATTTGATTTTATGATATAATTGATTCTCCTACAGCTGTTCTAATCTGCTTATCCTTTTCACATGAGATTTCAAGAGAAATTAACAAATGGCTGAAGATAATTTCACAGTTGTCACTAAGTTTATTCTTTTGGGTTTGACAGGCCATGCTGAAATTAAAATTATGCTTTTTGTGCTGTTCTTGGTGATTTATTTCATTACCTTGGTGGGGAATCTGGGCATGCTTTTCTTAATCCAAGTCACCCCCAAGCTCCACACACCCATGTATTTTTTCCTCAGCTTCCTATTATTTGTAGACACCTGCTATTTGTCAGTCATTGCACCTAAAATGCTGATCAACTTCTTCGTTGTGAGGGAAACCATCTCATTCTCTTCGTGCATTTGTTTTTTGGGATGTTCATTACCACCGAAGGCTTCTTGTTGTCGGTGATGGCATATGACCACTACATGGCCATTGTGAACACTTTTCTTTACACTTCAGTTATGTCCAAGAGAAAGTGGTAGTGTTGGTCATTGGCATACACAGGTGGAATGATTAACTCATTGACACACACAATAAGCTTGGAAAGACTAGTCCTTCTGTGGACCAAATGATGACAGCCACTTCTTCTAAGATGTTCATTCACTGTTAAAGCTTTCGTATTCTGATACCTCCATGAATGAACTGTTGCTGTTAACCTTCTCTGGGGTCACCTTCTTGACTGTGATTTTATCCTACATGTGCATTGTTGTTGCTATTCTGAGGATCTGCTCAGCAGAAGGCAGACAAAAAGCTTTCTCCACATTTGCCTCTCACCTGATTGCTGTGACCCTATTCTATGGTACCGTAAGCTTTAATTACATTCAACTAAGTTCCCAGTATTCTGTAGAACATGAGAAGGTGGTGTCTGTTTTCTACACATTGGTGATTCCCATGTTAAACCCCTTGATTTGATAAACAAAGATGTAAAATGTAAGGATGTTATAAAAGGGTCCTTGGAAAGGAAGCATTTCTCTTAAGTCCAAGTCACTATTGATCCTGCAGCATTCTGCCAGTCAACACTCCATTTACTAACATTCACGTGAATTGAATGATTTCTAGGATTCCGAGAGTAATAAATCTCTAGTCATGCCCCTCTGCAGGTAACAGGAACTTTGCCTTTAATGAAAGCACTGGGCTATCTGTGCTTTAGGGCTATCATTATAGATACGTTCTGCAAGCCCCCTGACCTCAGCTTTTCTCTTAAACTGTTTTTCTTGTCTTTCTTATATCACGGTACCCTTCACTGAGTCACCCACACTTATAGCTATATCTGGCACCTAACGTGGGGCATGAAGCAAAGAAAGCTCCGACGGATCAAAAACTTTGGGGAAAAAATTCAGTGCCGCTGATACCAGAGGTCAAGAGGCGGTGAGTGCTCCCCATGTGAAAAATTCCTCCTTTGCTCTGGATACTGTGTTAGTCAGGGTAACCACGGGACAAACTTCTTCTTTGTATTTCCTATTTCTTCCCTTTCTAGTTCTAGTTTTCTTTGCTTCACTCTCTAGCTCTTGTGCCCTTGCAGTCCAACTCTGATAGTGAGGACTATGATACTGAAAAAAGCACAGAAAAGGAAGTTTCTCCATCTATTTTTGTGGCTGCAATGGAGTGGAAGTATGTTTTAGAAAAGAAAAAATAAAATGATCCTGATTGCCTTTGTTCTCCAGTACAGGCGGTGGCCTCAACAGCCCCTGAGGAATCCTCTTCAATGGAGGAATTAAAAAGACCTTGATGCCCAGTGCTGACAACTCCCTTCACATCTTGGCCAACACTTGGTATGTTCAGTCTTCTTAAATTTTAGCTATTGGAGTTAATGTGTTGTGATTTTAATTTGCATTTTCCTATAGACTAATGGTTTTGTGCATCTTTTTCAGGTGCTTATTTGACACAAATGCATTGTCTTTTTATTAAAGTGTTTAATATTTTACCAATAAACTTGTTATTTTTGAGTTCTGTGAGCTCTTAACATATTTTGGATATAAGTCATTTAACAGATATATGATATTCAAAACTTACAAAAAAAAAAAAAAAGACGTTGTCCTTTTGCTCCTGGCTTAGAAGAAGCTATAACATTTCCTCCTTTAGCTAATATTACAGTTCCAAATGTTTCTACATTGCAAAAAGGCATCCAAGAGGCTCAATTGGCTGGAGACATAGATACTTATATGTTCCCTGTCCAAGAGACCCCCATAGCACCTAATGCAGACATGCCACAGGGAGGACAGCAATTTACTCATATTCTTCTAAATTTTAAGATACTGAAAGAGTTAAAGGAAGCATGTGCTAAGTATGGACCTAATTCTCCATATACTTTGGGGATTTTGTGAGGGATCTTTCAAACTGTAAAGCTGATTCCCTGGGACTTGGATTAGTTGGCTAGAACCTGCCTCACTGAATCTGAACTTTTACAATTTAAGATGTGGTGGGCTGATGAAGCTCATATTGTTGCATCTCACAATGCCAATTCTAACCGTCCAGTAGATATAACCTTTGAACAACTTATAGGTTCAGGAGGATATTTAGGTATTCATGCTCAACTTCTGTGTTCTGGCATTGCTGTGGTGCAGTGCTGTCTTTGTTGTTTGCATGCCTGGGAAACAATCACACCCCCAGGGTCAGTGGCTCCCTCATTTGCACATGTAAAGCTAGCAGTCTCTGAATCATATGTTGATTTAATAGCTAGCCTGTGACAGATCCAGCCATTAGAGATTTATTGCTTCAAATCCTGGCCTTTGATAATGTTAATACAGAGTGTCAAAAAGCCCTTAGACCTGTGAAAATGGTTGTGGGCACCCTTTAAGAGTATTTAAAAATGTGCCAAGATATCAGCTCAGAGGGCCACAAGGCTCAATTATTAGCAGAGGCATTTGCTGGCATTGCCATAAAAAATAAGGGTCACAGAACTTGTTTTAACTGTGGAAAGGCTGGTAATTATCAAAAAGATTGTAAAAATCAGCTCTCTCCAACAGCACCACCTGCTCAAAATTCACAATGGATTAATGTTAATTCTGCCCCCACAGCTTTCAGATCCACAGCAAACTTATGCACTAGCACTTCTGGCCTGGACTTTGCCACTACTAAAAAATTAATACTTAAGAAACAAGATAAAGTCTGTCTAGCCAATTCAGGAGTAAAAGGGACTATACCAAAAAAATTAGTGAGATTAATATCAGGAAGATCTAGCATTAGTTGCAGGGGCATCACTATTCTGCCAAAGAGTTAACTAAAATAAGGAAAACATTCTGGCAGCAACTTTGTAAACCTCCTACTGCCTACATAATGATAAGGCTGTGGGATGTTAAAAGCTAATAAAATCAAACCACTGGAAAAGTAAGAAAACTTGGCAATACAGTTTCCAGAAAAATTTTCAAAAAGCAGTAAAATCAAAGATGTATGTTTCTATTGATATCTTGTAACTTGTTTTGTGTTTGTTTGTTCAGTGTCTGTATATTTTGATACTTTTGGATGGTAATATTAAAGTGATAAGGGAAAATTATTAAAAGAGCTCTATTCTAATGACCAGAAATTAAATAAGCATATTAATAAATAAATATGGGTATTAATTTAAAATAATAAAAATAGTTATACTCAAACTAAATCATTATTCTGACAAGTTTGTTTAATGTTGATGGTAATTGTATGTTGTCAAAAGTTTGCTTGGAAACAGTTTCCAAAAACATTTTGGTAACAAGTATGTCAGGTATATAGAATGTGCTTTTTTTATTAAGGAAAAGGAAAGTAATTTTATCCTAAGATAAAATAATTAGCTATTAAAACAAAGTAAAATGTGGGAAAGTCCTGAATGAATACAAAAAGTGCAAAAAGCTTGTGGAAAAGGAATTTTTGTGATCAAAGCTAAGTAAGATTTAATGGGTCTATCTATAAAAATTTAAAAGCTTTAATGTCAAGCAGTATAATAATACAAAATTAAAATTTTATTCTTTCTCAAATTTCTCAAGTCATTAATGTTTTAGTAAAAGTTTACAAAAAGTTTTTCTCCTGAAAAATCAGTATGCAAAAAGAAAATAAAAAGTCTGTTTTATCAAAGTAGCTTCTTATACTTTAACCTTATTATGTTGCAGCTGTTGCTATGAGAAACCCAAAACAGCACTCAGAGGAGCGGAGAGACCAGACTTTATTACGCATGTAGGCCCAGAGAAAAGTTTGGTTTCCAAATTCTGGGCCCCCAGCCCCAGTTTTCTGGAGTTTTTATTGGGGTCTGCAGGCTCCCATTCATTGGATAGTGAGTTGGTGGGTGGAATTTTCCATTACCTTAGGTAACTAAGCAAGCTTGGTTACAGAAGCAAAACTGCAAGTTATGAAATCAAGTGGGCAGGGTTACAGAACCAGAAGTGCAGGTTTCAGTTCTAAGGTGGGAGATTCTTGTCAGGGAAAGGGGGAGGGGTAGGGCTGCAGTGACTTTTCCTTATCATTTCCCCCCTTTGCTGCCCTTATAATTCTCATAGGGCATCATCTCTACTCAGGGGACTGTACCCCTTAGGGCTAGAATCTTGGTCATATCATTATGCATGATATAATTGTTTCAATGAACCTGATGAGTGCCTATATCAGGCATGGGCCAAAGATGGCTGCTATGAGCAAGATGAATAAGGGTCCAGCCAGGAGCAGAAGCCATGAGGTCCACTGTCTGAGGTTCCAGGCCCAGAGTCCATTTAACTGGTCCTTCCTCTTTTGGATTTGATCCCTAATTTCTTTCACTTTGATAGTAACTATTTCTGTCTCATTAGCATAATAATGGCACTCATCCCACTGGAAGATACACGTCCCCCCTTTTCTGGCAGTTAGCAAGTCAAGGGCTCTCCTGTTTTGTAGGGCTACTCCAGCTAATGAGTTAATTTGGTTTTGGAGGGAAACCAAGGAATCTGCTACTCACTCTAGGTCTTCATTTAGTTCTTGTGGGAGCTTATAATAGAACCCAGTAGAGAAGCCCAGACCTGTTACCCCTGTTCCTAACCCTATGGCCACTCTTTCCCCTATGAAGATGGAGGTAAGCATGGCCCTCTTAGCCTTTTTCTGATGGGGGCTTAGTGCCATTCCCAGTTCCATATCATTGTAGATTGACACTTCAGGTGCCAAGAATACTGGAATGCAACTTCCTGTCATCCTCTAAGCACCTGTAAGCAGTGCTCCCACATAGGTAAAACAATCCCCGGGGGGAGCACTGAGTCTGATTAGTTGACAGAATTTGGTAGGAAGCACACCATGTTTCAGGGATGTCCCCAATGGGTGGGCTGCTCCTAAGACAAGTTAAATTAACTTTTATGGTGTTTAAATGGACATTGAGGGCTACAGGGCCAACAGGGGCAATTTGATTACCAGTTTCTCTCTGCATTTGATTTAAGTACCAGTCAAAGGGAGCCAGGGTGTCCAAGTATGCTCTCCTATGTAAGGACAGTCATAACCAACATTGACTGGTCCCGGAGTTGATCTCATGGAGGAAAACATATGTGGCATTAATCATAAGTCTCACTTGTTGCTGAACAGAGGCCATGAACCATGTGAGATGGTAAAGCCCTGTCATATTTGCTTGCTTGTACTCAGGACCCTTAGCTAGTCAGGTGAGGCTGGCTCTGACTTGTTCCAATTTTTCTTTCTGGGCTATATCCGGTACTCTGCCCCCATCTGACATGCTTGCATGTGTATAATAAGTCCAGCAACTGACCTCTCCTGGGTTACCATAAGCTCTGCAGCTAGCCCTAGATTTTATTCGGGCCATCCAGAATTTTTGTTCCCTTTCCTCACAAACTGAAGCTTCAGATAACTTATAGCATTCTGCCGGCATATAGGTACAGTGGGTAAAGGAAGAGGAGGGTTGGTATTTCCTGTGAGTTGTTTCAACCTATGCATTGCTGAGAGAGGGGCAGTCTTGTAACAACTGGAGCAGGGCTGGGAACTGGTGTCAGCCCTGAAGGTGAAGAGGAAAAACAGTGTAAGGCACAGAAACATCCTACTATGCCCCAGTATGCTATAGCAATTAGGATTCTATTCACAACAGTTGAGTTCATGGGGGCCACAGCAGTGAGTCCAATTCCAAACACCAAGGTGATCAGGCCACATAAACACAGGCCCCACCAGGAGCAGGGATCCATTCAGCTGGCATTCAGTGAGGTTGGTGCTCGAGGATCTCAGGTGATTTGCACTCTCAGGGGGTGGTCAGGTATGGGTCGGACTACCCAGATGTTCTGCTCCTTATATTGATGGGCCTTCTTGACCCTGGAATGATGAATCCAGGGGTTGATACCTGCAACTTTAAAAGCAGTGGGAGTTACAAGGATTAAAGTATATGGACCTGTTCAGGAAGGCTGGAGGGGTTCTTTCCTCCAGTCTTTGACCCAGACCTAGTCCCCTGGCTGATGAGGGTGCACCAGGTGTCCCAAGGGGATGAGGTTTTGGGACAAGGACAGTTTTATGTATTTCAGCTAGAGTTCTTCCAAGCTGCTGGAGAATGAAATCTAGGTTGGTCTCCTCCAGAAGCCTGAGACTTTCTCTAAATGCCCAGATGATTGGGGGTGGCTGTGCAAACAGAATTTCAAAATGAGAGTAGCCTGTAGGTCCTGAGGTGCACCTAACTCATAGAAGGGCTACCCCATGAAAATGGGCCCTCCTGGTTGAGTGGTCCCATTTTTGCCTAGCCAGGTTGGGCCCTGCATCTCATGGAGGGGCATCTGCAATGCGGGCTGTGCCAACTGGGGTCTCCTTGCCAATGGGGTTGCAGGACTCCCATCTGGTGGGGTCATTAGTTCTGCAAGGACTGGGGGTGTTGTCACCATGTGATTTGCCTGAACCTCCAGGCTGGGAGGGTAGACTGATGGGGGAGACATCTATAGGAGACCTGCCAGTGCTCCTGGGGTGGTTGGCACATATGGCAGTGGGGACAGTGGTGGGTCTTCTTCTGAGGACCCCTGATAAATGACTGGTTTCTGGTACCTTGCTTCTTGTGCAACTAAGACCCTGCTCTGTCCCTTCTTTCCAATGCACAAATGAACCCAAGGGGGCAGAGTCTGGGCTATTTCTAACCAGGAGTCAATATAGGGGAACTGATCTGGGTGGTCAGGGGATCTGGTGGCTATTAGCCACACTGCACGGACCTTGGCTATGTCAAGGGTTGCTTCCAAGGGCCAGTCAAAATTAAAAGTGGGCCACTCCAACTCACATAGAGATCAGAGGGTGCCAGGATTCATCTGGATGCCATAATCTCTGGGAAATCCCTTCCTGAAATTTTTAAGCATACAGTTCAAGATGGTGGGTCTTGAATGTGATAAGCCCATACCCTGTGTCAGTGGCACAAGACAGACAAAAGTAGGGTGCTTCTTTCAAGGCCACTCAGATGCCCACCTGTCCACATCCCTCGTGGGAATTTAGGCTTGTCTTAGCTAAGACATCAGGGCAATTTTTTGGGTGGGCCATTATGCCAGATGATGTACCTGTGGAAATAGGTTGTAGCTCACACTGACCCCATGGCACAGGCTGTGGGGCCACAAACTGGTATGATAGGCACAAGCCCCTACTGTCCACATTCATGCACATAATCACTCATAGGTTAAACAATCCCTTCCACAGGAATTGCCCTATACTGAAGTCTCATCATGTGAGAACTCAGGAGGTGATCAGTCTCTTCTTCCATCCAGAGACGGGCCTGACTGGGGCTTGGTACCTGGGTGCTTACCTTTCTGAAGTCTTCTGATATCTTCCAGTCCATCTCTCTCTCTTGAGTCTGACTGGGACGTGGGGATGCAGTCTGTGGGGGTCCACCTCAGAAGGAGGTCCCATCAAGATGACAGGAGGTGCCTACCTCCTTCACTCAGAGATCACCATTGGCCATGCCTTTTGGTCCCAAGCCAGAGGCACAATGGGCCTGCTCGGTTGGGTTTCCCAGTCAAGGAACCAAATTTTGTGGCTGTTGTGATGAGAAACCCAAAATGGCACTCGGAGGAGTGGAGGAACCAGTCTTTATTATACACACGGGCCCAGAGGAAGGTTTAGTTTCCAAATTCTGGGCTCCCAGTCCCAGTTTTCTGGAGTTTTTATTGGTGCTTGCAGGCTCCCATTCATTGGCTGGAGAGTTGGTGGGTGGAATTTTTCCATTACCTTAGGCAACTAAGCAAGCATGGTTACAGAAGCAGAACCGCAGTTTACAAAATCAAGCTGACAGGATTACAGAGCCAGAAATGCAGGTTTCTGTTCTAAGGTGCGAGATTCTTGTCAGGAAAAGGGGGAGGGATAGGGCTGCAGTGACTTTTTCTTATCAATTATTTCCTTGAAGAAATAAGTTTTATCACTTTTAAAAGAACCTAATGTTC
The DNA here is from genome assembly GCA_026826555.1 of Tolypeutes matacus. Lineage (NCBI taxonomy): Eukaryota > Metazoa > Chordata > Mammalia > Cingulata > Chlamyphoridae > Tolypeutes > Tolypeutes matacus. Next base: position 148,286 of record JAKSZT010023011.1, read on the forward strand.
AAACCTGCTTTCTCAAAGTCAAATCCTGAAAAGTAGCTTTTTATTTCAAACTCTTACAAATGATTTGGTCTTTTACCTTAAAAAAGGTAAAGTACTAAAACATAATTAAGTTCATTTAATATATTATAAGTTGAATGAAGTATTTGAAACTGTTGTACAATTAAAAGAAATTTTCTAAACTATGATAATTAAAGTTGTATGAGTAAAAAGTTTATATGAATACTTCAAAAATATATAAAATTCCTGAAAATTTAATAATGTTTCAGTATAATATTAGATAAAAGTATAATGTTATTAATCATAATTTTAATTATTTTCAAATATAATAATAATATGTGTCACAGAAACTACCTCTCTGCCTAAATATTAAAAGGCAGATGCTTTAACTCAGGTTTATCTGATTTACCCCACCTCTGCTAAAGAAACAAGTCTATATCTACAAAAAAGCAGCAGCCATTAAGGGCTACCAGGAATAGTGCATAACAGTAAATTATAGCAAATTAAAATAATATCCTTGCAGTATGCAGCAGTCCAAATATTGCTAGTTTGTTGCAAAAAATTAATATCCAGTTATGTCACTATCACTTTGTTTTAAAACTTGCTAAGCTTTCTTTAGTATATTCTTAAACAAGTGAAGCCAGCCCACATTCCCCTTTCTGTAAAATAGCCAACAATAAATCAAGTTTATATTCAATTCTGTGAGCTACAGCCCCAATTCCAATTATAATGTTAACAACAAAACCAATGCAGGTATTAAGATTACAAGTTAACATGCTGTCCCACAGCCCAAATAAAAAAATAGTAATTTGTTGTTACCTATGCCTCAAACTATACAAAATAGAGAAATTAAGGTCATTCCAATCATGCTACTAAGAATTTTAAATGCCTAAGAAATAAAAGTTTATTCATTGGATGTCTGCTAGTTAAAAGTCTATGAATTATGTATAAATACTTAAATACTAATCAAACCTTTAATGCAATACATTGCATAGTTAAGTAACTTGTATGTTATATTGTAAATATATTGTATATTTAATGACTTGTGTTACACATAAAATGTATTTTATTAAATATATATGTAACTCTTTTGTTTTAAGTTTGAACAGTCCTGAAACCAAATATATTAAGAAAAGGTTTGGTGACTATTGTTCAAACCTAAAAGTAAAACATGATGCAAAAGATTTTGTTAATCAACAAACCAATGCCTTGTTAGTTAAAACTTTTCATATTTCAGGAAAAATAATGGAAACTAAAATAGCAAGCACATTAAGGATGTTTTGTAACAAATTAAAAGAGATAAAGTACATTTAAAAAGGTATCGTATTCCTCCCTGGAGGAGATGGCCACTCTCCCAGAGACTGATGCATGAACCTTAAAATATACTGCCCAGGAAGTGTTGTGTTCCTGCTTGAGGAGGCTGGTCCCTTCCTCAGGAATTAGCAAAATACTCACAAGTTGGCATCTATAGTATGAAATTAATTAATCCTAAACCCAATCAACCAAAACTCTATTGTCAACTGCTAATTCAACACTTCCCAGCTAAAAGCTAAATATTGGTAAGCATGTAAAATGTATGTATATATATCATAAAAGATTGAAATATAAGAGTTAACAAAACTCTATAAACATCTCCAAAATTCTCTTACTCAAACTAGTTTATATATCACATTATCTAAAACAAACAAAAAGAAAAGGAGGAGCATGGATACCTCCTCTAGAAATACAATAACTGTAGCACTATATATTTAAATTTTTCTAAATTGTGATAAAAACAGCCTCTTAGCAGCTGAAAATATTTCTCCCCTCATCAGGAGAGTCATCAAATACAAGCTAAAATTCTGTACAAAGAAATGTTAAGAGATGGATCTTAGAAAGGACTCTGTAACCTCATAACATGGGGGAGAGGGTATGCTTGTGTGCTTACTCCAACAGGCCCCCAGTGGCTGCCAGCAAAGAACGTGAAGCCCCTTTATAGAAAAAGAGCACCACCTGGGGATTATTAGTGATGGTGGAAGGAAAGCAGGAAGTGACACTTTGAGGATTTTGAGTGGGAAAAAAGACAAAGGACAGAGCAATCATTATAAGAAGATAAATGATTTATCTTTAAAATAGAGCTTGGATCTGAATATATAATGGAAAAATTAGAAAGAATGTTGCTGTCCTCATGGAGCTGATATTTGGAAGGGGGTAGATACTGAACAGGGAAATTAAACAGCACAGAGGTTGTCATGTGATGGTAAAGTAAAGGAGAAGAATGCACAGGGAAAGGCAGGAGTGATGGATGTGGGAATGGGGAGCTTGGGAGGAGAAGTCAGGGAATCCCCTGTAAACAGAGGACACCAGAGCAGTGTTCTAACCTGGGGATAAGCACTGCAGGATGATGGCCCAGATAGATGATGGCTATGAAGTGGGTGAGAGAGGGTTGTGTTTGAAGACCAGCCAGAAGCCTGAGAAGACTATATGCAGTGAGTGAATGGTGGCCAGAAGGGTGGGGGTAAATGCTGTCATAAGGGTAAAGAATTCAATTTTAACTTAAGAGAACAGTGGCTGTGATGTGGGGAAAAGGTTACAGCAGGAAGAACAGGTGGACACCTTGACAAGGACTCTTTAAGATGAAGATGTTAATTGCTGCACTAAGGTAGGGGTGTGGTGGGAGCAGTGGAGACAGAGAGAAGTGTTCAGCTCTAGGTCTTGTTCTGCAGAGTCCTATGGGTTACCGATGCCTCTGTGTGTTCTTTCCTGCCCTCTCTTTAGTGAGAGTTTTGTTCTCCACCTTTCAAGCCAGAGTCAGTCCTCAAGAACCTGGTGTTCCTGGACACCCTTTCATATCCTTGAGCTTGGCAGGGGGAACAGCTGAGTAGGGCTGTGTGTACCTTGGTGGGGTCTGCCTCTCTCAGGTCCCCTGGGGTATTGATGGCTGAGGACCCATGTGGATCTGAGGCCTTTGCTTTGGGCAGCTTCAGATCTCCACAAAAGTTTCTTCCAGACTACTAACTGGGTGGATTGAGACTGATGAGCAGAGTTTTTGGAACTAAGAGAGGCAGTGGGAGGTGGGCTCAGTCTATAGGATTTCTTTGGGGCCTCACTTTCAGTGGGCTTCTCACCCCCACTTCACCTATTCCTGCATCTACAAGTTCACAACCTTTATCTTGTATTTCCCATATAGTGCAAAGCTGGGGTGGAGAAGGGGACAAATACCTGCCTGTGCAGAGTGGAAGGATATCCATTTGTCCAAGTCTTCTCTTCTATGTGTTACTTACTATTTTTTACTTATAGTTTCTACTTAGTAACAGATCAATCACATTTACTATTGGTCTAGGCACAGCCAGCACCCTGGCCTAAGCAGCCATTAGCTAAGCCTTCTGTTTCTCTGACTACCCAAGACTGCCAAGAGCCCACCCCTGCATTGCCAGATACTGGGACCAGTCTAGTAGTGGGTGGCTCCTTCACTCTACAGGCCAATTAGCCTGGTGCCAGATTTGGAGGGTGACATGGACTGTTCAAGATCAGTCCCCACCTCAGACTATTAGGGCAGGTCCTTTGACCATGGCTTGGGATTGGGTACTGGCCAAGGCCCTGCACTGGGTGGGGTTCAGTGCTGGCACAGAGGGCAGAGAGGGTCCCAGGAAGACACTGGATATCTATGTAGGGTCAGATGATCCTGCAGAGCTGTGGGAGAGCCCCATCCTCAGTTTGAGTTTAGGAAAAACTGGGCACCTATTTCTACAAATTTTCCAGTCTTGGGGGACCCCCATGAGTGTGGTGAAGGGGCTCATGGCCAGAGTGTGTCTGTAAAATGGGTAGTCATGGTGGCAAGTTAGGGCTGATTTTGACCAGTATTTTAAACCTAGAGGAAGGTGAGTGGTGAGAGACACCATGGTTTTCAAATTTCCAATCTAAGCTTTGGGGTGCTATAATTAATCTCTAGTATGATACTTACATTTTTATTTACCTGCTGGGAAACTGAACAGCCTGGGCTTCCCATTGGCCAGTGATGTTCCATCCTGATTTTTGGGATCCAGGCTGCTGCCTAGTAACAGGCTATTTGCAGTTCCCATTGTCTGGAGCTAAACCTACTTAAAATATCCCTTATTACATTGAAGGTTTAATTATTGGTAGGCATTTAGTTCAGCTGTAGTTTACATAAGGAGTAACCATTTTTTTAACTTTTCATTTTGAAATAAAATAATTCAAATAATAAATATAAATCTTCTTCAATTTCTACCAAAAATTGAACAGGAGGGAACACTACCAGTCTCATTCTATGAAGACAGCATCACTCTAATACCAAAACCAGATAAAGATTCCATAAGAAAAACTTAGAAACCAATATCTCTAATGAATATAGATTACAAATCCTCAACAAAATACTTTCTCATCAAATAAAACAGCATATTAAAAGAATTCTACATCATGTCAAGTGGTTTTTATCCCAGGTGTGGAAAGAGGGTTCAGCAGAAAGAAAGCAATCAATGTAATATGCAATGTTACTAAATCAAGGAAGAAATATCACATGATTATCTCAATTGATGCAGGAAAGGCATCTGACACAATCCAATAGCTTTTTTGATAAAAACACTCCCAAAAAAAAATGAAATAGAATAAAACTTTCTCAACATGATAAAGTCCATATATGAAAAACCCACAGCTAAAATTTTACTCAATGGCTAAGATTGAACGCTTTTCCCCTGAGATCAGGAACACTGTCACCACTGTTATTCAATATTTCTTAGAAATTCTACCTAGAGCAATTAGCCAAGAAAAAGAAATAAAATGTATCCAAATAGGAAAGGAATAAGTAAAACTTTCACTTTTCGCTGATGACATGACCCTATATCTAGAAATGCCTGAAAATTCCAAAACAAAACTACTAGAACTAATAAACAAGTACAGCAAAGTGGCAGGATACATGTTTAAAATGCAAAGATCAGTATTGTTTCCATGAAGTCAGGAAAAACATCCCATTTACAAAGGCAACTAAAAGAATCAAATATTTAGAATTAACCTAAACCAAGGGCATAAAGGGGTTGTATTGAGAAGACAAAAAACATTGCTCAAAGAAACCAAAGAAGACAAATGGAAAGACATTCTGTGTTTATGGTTTGGAAGACAAAATACTGCTAAGATGAAAATGCTATACTAATTGATCTACAGATTCAATGCAATCCCTATAAAATCCCCAAAGCTTTTTTTTTTTTTTTTTTGCAGAGTTGGGAGAGTCAATTATCAAATTAGTTTGGAATGGTAAAAGTCCCCATAGCCAAAAATATCTTTGAAAAGAAGGAAATGGTTGGAGGAAGCTCACTTCCTGACTTTTAAGTACTTAGCTACAGTAAAAACAGTATGGTACTGGTATAAAGACATATTTGTTGATCAGTGGAATTGAAATGAGAGTTCAGAAATATATCCTCACATTTATGGTGAAGTAATTTTTGACAAGGCTGTCAAACCCTTCCAACTGGACCAGAACAGTCTATTCAACAAATGGTGCTGGAAGAATTGGATATCCATATTCAAAAGAAAGAAAGATGAAACCTATCTCACATTTATACAAAAATTAACTCATGATGCATCAAAGACCTAAATATAAAAGCTACAACCATAAACTCTTAGAATAAAATGTAGGGAAACATCTTCAAGGTCTTGTGATAGGTTGTGGTTTCTTAAAATTTGCACTCAAAGTGAGAGCAATGAAAGAAAAAATAGATAAATGGGGCCTCCTCAAAATTAAACACTTTTGAGCTTCAAAGGACTTTGTCATGAAAATCAAAAGGCCATGTACTCAATGGGTTTAAATTTTTGGAAACCACATATCCAACAAGGATTTGATATCCATGTTATATAATGAGATCCTAGAACTCCACAATAAAAAGAAAACCAGACCAATTAAAATATAGACAAAAGACTGGAAAAGGCTTTTTTTTTTCAAAGAAGAAATATAAGTGGCCAAAAAATAACATGAAAAATGTTCATCACTAGCTACTAAGGAAATCCATATTAAAAACTACAAGGAAGTATCATTTCATACCTTATTGAATGGCCAATAAATATTCAAAAAACAGCAAGAAAGTACAAGTTCTAGAGAGGATGTGGAGAAAAAGGAAAATTCCTTCACTTTTGGTGGGAATGTAGAATGGTACAGCCTCTGTGGAAAGCAGTTTTGCTGTATCTCAATGAGCTGAATATAGAACTACCATATGATCCAGCAATCCCAAATCTAGAAATATATTCAGAAGAATTAAAAGCTAGGACACGAACTGTCATTTGCACACCAATGTTCATAGCAGCACTATTCACAATTGCTAAAACACAGGAAAAAAGCAAGTTTCCATCAAATGATGAATGGATAAAATTTCATGTGAAAACATTGGTTCTATGCTTTTCATTTCTTGGAGATTTGTGATGACTGTTTTAATCTCTTTACTTGTGATTTTTAGGTGGAGGTCTTTTATTTCTTACAGGTTCAGGGTATATTGTGTTTCTAGGAATCTGTCCATTTCATCTACATTGTTTAGTTTGTTGGTATACAGTTACTTATATTATCCTCTTATGATCCTTTGTATTTCTGTTGGGTCAGTTGTAATGCCCCCCCCTTCCTGATTTACTTTGTGTCCTCTCTTTTTTTCTTTGTCAGTTTAGCTAAGGATTTTTCAATTTTGTTGATCTTCTCAAAGAACCAACTTCTAGTTTTGTTGATCCTCTCAATTTTTGTTGTTGTTGTTGTTGTTGTTCTCAATTTAATTTATTTCTGCTCTGATCGTTCTTATTTCTTTCCTTCTGCTTGCTTTGGAATTAGTTTATTGTTTTTTTCTAGTTCCTCCAAGTGTTCAGTTAGGTGTTTTATTTTGGCTCTTTCTTCTTTTTTAATGTAATCATTAGGGCTATAAATTTCCCTCTCAGTGCTGCCTTCACTGCATCCCATAGGCTTTGACTTATGTTCTTATTTTCATTTGAGTCATGATATTTACTGATTCTCTTGCAATTTCCTCTTTGACCCACTGATTGTTTAAAAGTGTGTTATCCTCAAATATTTGTGAGATTTCCATTTCTTTACCTATTATTGATTTCAAGCTTCATTCCATGATGATCAAAGATTGTGCTTTGTATGATTTCAGTCTTTTAATATTTATTGAGACTTGATTTTTCACCTAACATATGGTCTACTCTGGAAAATGATCCATGAGCACTTGAGAAGAATATATATCCTACTGTTTTGGGGTGTAATGTTCTATATATATCTGTAAGGTCTACTTCATTTATCATATAATTTAAGTTCTCTTTTTCCTCATTGATCATCCATCCAGATGTTTTGTCCAAGGTGAGAGTGTTGTATTGAAGTCTCCAATTATTATTGTAGAGACATCTATTTCTCCATTCATTTTACCAGTGTTTGCCTCATATATTTTGGGGCAATTTTGTTAGGTGCATAAATATTTATTATTGATACTTCATCTTGGCGAATTGCTCCCTTTATTGCTATATAATGTCCTTCTGCATCTCTTATTGCAGTTTTGCATTTAAAGTTCTATTTTGTCCAATATTAGTGTTGTTACTCCAGCTCTTTTTGATTATTGTTTGTGTGGGCTGTCTTTTTCCAACCTTTCACTTTCTCCATATTTGTGTCTTTGTGTGTAGTATATGTCTCTTATGGAAAGCATATACATGGTGGATTTTTAAAATTCCATTCTGCCAGTCTTTGTCTTTTAATTGGGGGGTTCTGTCCATTAACATTCAATACTATTACTTTGAAGGCATTACTTAAATCATCCATTATATGTTTTGGCATTCCATTGTCCTGTCTAGCTATTATATATCTTTTTTTTTTAACCTTTTTAGTTACCCATACTTCTAATCTTCATTTCTATGCTATTCCTATCCTCTTTCTCTTTGTACCACTCCCTTTATTATCTCTTTTATATCCAGTGTCTTGGTTGTAGGTCAATTCAGATTTATTCTATTTTGGGTGTGGTGCCCTTCTGGATATTGATATTTATGTCTTTCATAAGGGTTGGGACATTTTTGGCCATCAGTCACCTCTGCTTCTACTGCTTGGGGTTGAGATAGCACAAAGGGTGCTGTCTTCTTGAAGGCTTGGGTAGGTTTAAACCTCAGCTGTGCTCAGAATTGAAGTCCAGGTAGACAAATTTGCTAATCAACAGCCATAGTTGGTGCCAGGCCACTTTCTCTCCCCTGCTTCTGGGAAATGGAACTTTGGTTCCATCCAGGAAGTGGGTCTCAAGGTGGCCGGGCTGACCAGTGGGGGTTGGGAAACTGCCTCTGCAATGTGGAGGAATCTACTCATGAATCTTCACCACAGATTGTCAGTCTCCTCTTGCTGTTTTTCCCTGGAGGCTGTACTGTGTTACTCTATTCTCTGGAGTCACCCAGTTCTCCTGGACAAATCCTGACTACTAACTGCCTGTGGGATGAGCTGATTGTTAGAGCAACTGACACCATTACCATCTTGGATCTCTCCCACTCTCATTGTGGTTTTGGATTTAATTACCATGATGACTAATATTTGAACATATTTTCATGTGCTGATTGACCATTATATATTCATATGTTTTGCCTATTTTAAAATTGGGTTACTTGTCTTTATATTATTGAGTTTTATGTGTTCTTTACATTTTCTAGACATAATCCCATTTTTTGAGTTGTCTTTTCACTTTCTTGATGTCCTTTGTAACACAAAAGTTTTTAATTTGATGAATTGTCATTTATTTTTATTTTGTTTCCCAGTGTTTTGGTGGCATATCAAGAAATATTTATCAAAATCTAAGGTCATGAATATTTACCTCAATTTCTTTTACAAAACTTATATATTTTTTGGTTCTACATGTAGTTCTTTTATCCATTTGAGTTATTATTATTTTTTTTTTTGCATGTGGGCATCAATTTGATCCAATGTCATTTGTGAAAAGATAGTCTTTTCCTTAATGAAGAGTTTTAGCTCTTTTATCAAAAATCATTTGCCATAATTTAGGGCTTTATTTCTCATCTCTCATTTGTATTCTGTCTTTGTATTATAAAAGTAAATATATATATTTATAAAAGTATTTACTTTTATGCCAAAACCATACTGTTCTGATTTTCATTGATTTACAATAAGTTTTGAAATTGGGAATTGTGACTTCTCCACATTCTTTATTGTTTATAGGAGTGTTTTATTATTTTGTGTTTATTGCAAATCCATGTGGATTTTAGTCAGATTGTTCATTTCTACAAATATGTTAGCTGGGACTCAGATAGGGATTTCATTGAATCTGTAGATCAGATTGTGAATTATTGTCATCTTAATATTTAGATATCTGATTCATGGAGATAGGATGTTTATACATTTACATAGATCATCAAAATCTTTCATTAAAATTTATTTTTTCCAGAGAGTAACCTTTACAATTATTTCATTAAATTTTTCCTAAGAATTTTAATTTTTGGTACACCTTCCATTATTTATTTCAGATAATGCCTAAATTCAGGAGGTAAGCTTGTGTATATAATATTTTTCAGCAATGAGAGAATACAATTAGACTGTATTTTTAAAATCTGATTATTACAGTTCAACTACAGGAAAAATACTTATAATTAATATGTAAGGAAGCTAAAAATTAACATTTTGATGATACAGCATATTTTGACTCAATTGCTTTTTATTGTTTTCAATTTCTTGTTTTCAAATTTTATTTTTTATGTCAATGTGGTAAGTTACTTAATTAACACCAGATAAGAACTGGGTTCCGTGTAATATTTTGGGTAATCTAAGCACCTCTTAAAATATATGTATATATATATATATATATATATATATATATATATATAAATAACATTTTTGTAAGCAAATACACATATATGCATATATATTTATATATCATTTTGCAAATGTTTGTATGTATTGTGAGAATTTTGATTTTTACCCATAATAATAATAATAATAAAAGAAAAAAAAAAAAGAACTACAATAAAAATAAATCTGATTTGGTCAGTGGTAACATTTTCCCCCAATTTTTTTTTATTCCTCAATCTTGAGAAGTTTGAGAAAGTGTTCCCTCTGACTGCTTCATGCTGAGAAGTGATGTAGATATTCAGGGGCATAGGATTTGAATCATTTTGCTTGCAGTCAAAGATACTCCTTGTGTTTGAGGTAAGGCTGGACAATCATCACTTTCTTAGTTTTCCAGGGCAGGCCTGAGGAACTGGAGAGTAGGTGTTGAGCACATATCTGCTGGATTTCAGGGCTTAAACAGCATGGGAACAATTTGAAGGCTTTCTTTCTCTGAGAAATATACTTAACAGTTAAATTGAAAATTATAGATTCAAATAAAAGGAGTAGAAAAATCATGATTGGGAAATTTATTGATGAGTATAACTATGATTATATTGGGGAACTACATTTACATATATTCATAGTTAGGATCCACTGAAGAGGTATCTTAGTTTGACAAAGTGTGCCAATGCAAAATATTAGAAATGGGTCAGCTTTTATAATGGGGTTTTATGTAGCGTAAAAGCTTACAGTTGCAAGGCCATGAAATGTCCAATTAAAAGCACCGTCAAAGATGTTTTCTCACCAAAGGTGGCTAGTGATGATCCTGGTATCCTGACATGATGAGGGTGGTGACCAATATCTGAGTTCCCTTCCTTTCCTTTCAGAATCTACCACATCCCAGAGTAAAGTAGTGGATAACCAGGCATAGGGCTTGTCTCTTTCCAGGTGTCCTCTTTCAATTTCAGCTGATCTGCAATCTTCTCAAGTTCAGCTTTGGCCTATCAGGTATCTGGCTCAGCTCTTCAGTCTTGAGCTGCTTTGTGGGCACAGCCTCTTGCGGTCTTCATGCTTAAGCTTTGCCTGCTGGTGATACTTGAGTCCTCTCTAATATACTGTTTCCAAATAGAATAAGTTTTCTACCATCTTTCAAGTTTGGATGGTAGTTACTTCTTTTACTTGCTTAAGTGCTCTGATTAAAACCTCCAGTAAAATGTTGAACAATAGTGGTAAAACAAACATTTGGCCTTGTTCCTAATCTTTGAAGGAAATCATTCAGTCTTTCACCATTATGTATGATCTTAACTATGGTGTTTTGAAGTTGAGTATAAATGAGGAAATTCCCTGATATTCCTAGTTTGTTGAGTATACCTCACATGAAAAGGCTTTGATTTTGACAAATAATTTCTGCATTATTGAAATGATCATGTAATAACTCTTTTATTCTACTGATAAGATGTATTACATTAATTGATTTTTGTATGTTACACCATCATTGTATCATTGGAATAAACACCACTTGTCATGACATGTAATTCTTTTTATATGTTGTAGGATTCAATTTGTTAGTATTTTGTTGAGAATATTTGCATCTATATTAGTAAGAAATATGTGTCTGTAGTTTTATTTTCTTGTCAGGTATTGGTATAGTTTTTATATTATAGTAACATTCATTTAATTTTTAATGAATGAATTAGAAGGTGTTTCCTCCACTTCTATTTATTGGAATTGTGAAAAATTGATATTGATTCTTCTTTGAATGTTGGAAGATTTCAGTGGTGAAATGGTCTTAGCCCATGCTTTTCTTTATAGATATATTAGTCTGCCAAAGCTACTAATACAAAAATACCAGAAATGGATTGGCATTTATATACAGAATATATTTTGGGATAATATCTTACAGTTCTGCTTTGTAAAAATCTCATAATCAAGGCATTATCAGAGATAGTTTCTCACCAAATGTCAGCTGTTAGCAGACCTGGAATCCTGCCACCTGTTAAAGCAAGATGGTGGCTCCCAGTCTGGGTCTCTACCTTCTTTTCCAGCATGCTTTCAGCAAAATCAGCTGTTGGTGAGTAAGCATATGGCAGGGCTCAACTCTTCAGACTTGTGCAACTCTATAGGCCTAGATTCCCAGAGGAATCTTTCTGTGTCTCTGTGCTCTGCTGATTTACAGCATACACAGCCTCTAGCTTCTGGCATCTCTCTCAGTTTCTTGGGACTCCTTTGTCTATCTGAGGCTGCAAGTGATCTCTTCTCACATGACAGGGTCAAGATGGTCACTGTCTCTCTCTCTGTATGTCTCTGCATATTCTCAATTTAAATAAGATGTAGCAATAAGGTAGAGACCCATCCTGGGTCATGCCTCACTGACAGTACCATCAAAATCCCTAAAGCAACCTAATTAAAAGTGTTTAACAGTTTGAAACTATTAAAGCCATTTCTAACCCTTGTAATTTTCAAAACTGAATAAAAAATCTCTGCTTAGTGGGCCCATATAAGTACATTCAACTGATCCAACTTTATATTCCTCCCCCCATTTACTCACATCATTAATATCCATTCCCACATGTATTTCCCAGATTTCTGTCTATATAAATTGTAAAATCCATGCAATTCTTTGGGAATATTGTATATTTCCTCAGGGGTCACACTTTTTTAAAAATATTTTTTTTATTTTTAAAAAGATACTTAGGTTACATAAGTGTTACATGAAATATAGGGATTCACATATGCTCCAGTCCCCTCACCTCCCACACCCTCCCACATAAACATCCTTCATTAGTGTGGCACATTCAATGGAATGGATAAATGCATCTTGGGGTTTTGCCATTAAGCATGGACCATAGTTCATATTGTAGTCTACACTCTTTCCCACAAAGTTCTGCCTGTTATATGATGATATAAAATGGCCTATATCTGTCATTGCAATGTCATTCAGGATGATTCCCAAGTCACAGGGTTCACAATTTGTACTTCAACTTTGGGGGTTTGTTGGGAATTTAGTTTAGTTGTAGGTCTGGAAGAAAAGAGGAGTGGTGGAGGTGGTAATGTGAAGGATTCAAAGAGTCTAGCCAGCCAATTACCTCAGGGCATTTCCTTATACTTTTACCTGGTTAGACAGGATGAATCTCTTCTAGTGGAGGTTGCATGCCAGACTTCTTGGGGTCAGATTGAAGTTTGGGAACATGTTTCATCCAGGTAGACTGGAGGCCCGAAAGTTATTTCCTCAGGGCAGATCAATACAGGTTTATCTGGCCAAAACTCAGCAGAATTTAGGGTTTCAATGTCCTCACTCCTATCATTGTCAACCCATATGTCTCCATTCAAATTTTCAGGATTTCATTCTTTTCCCTTCAATGCCCTCACTTTTACAACAATCTGTAAGGTTGAGATTTTAATTCTTGTTGTAATGCTGCTACAGCTGTGCAAGGAGACTCTGAATCTGGTTTGCAGAGATCTGAAATCTTTGGAAACAGGAAACAAGGTTTTCTTTCAAGGCACACATAGAAATTTCACATCCTTCATGTGAGGCTTAAGTTGAAACTTTGAAGCCTTCATCTTATCCTTTTCTTTTATAATTGTATCCAGTGTATTTATGAACAACCAGTCAACATCATTGTACTTTTTAACTTCACAACCACTTGATTATTGGAAATGCGGTCATTAGTGGTTTTGATTCAAATCAGAGAAAAAGTCAATTGCCAAACCCCCATATGAATTCTGATATTCCACTTTTAAAATTCTGTTTCTCAAAAATCTCTACCTAAATCAAGCTGTATTAGGGCTTTCTAGGGAAATGGAACTGACAGGCAATAACTATAAATATATTACATTTTATAAAAGTATCTCTCACAACTCACAACTGTGTGGATGCACAAGTCCAAATTTCTTTAGGCAGGCTGCTAGACAGGAACTCGGATGAAGTTCTTCTATGTGTACTCCAAGTGAAGCTGTCTGTCAACAGTAGAAATGTGAATTTGCTCTATGGCTACCAAAATCGCTTCTCATTTTAAGGCCTTCATCTGATTGGATGAAACATCTCTCATTGCTGAAGACAATCTCCTCAGTTAATTGTAGATGTAAAAAAAAATCAGGCATAAGTGCAATTATCTCACTGATTTAAGTCCATGAAATATCCCCACATTAAAATTTGGCCAGTACTTGCTTGACCAATCAACTGGGCCCCATTACCTGGCCAAGTTGACACATGTCCCTAACCATCACTGTAGAAGACAGGCCCTCTACCTGAACACCACAACTTCTCTCAGATTCTACCTCCAGTTCTTTAGAATAAAGTTTCCCTCCCCATGGGAAGTGAATATTATCTGTCATATGGTTTCCACTGTACAGTTGTCCATTGCTATCAGTTTCTCCATTACATAACAGATAGTTCGAATGTTTTACATGAAATAAAATAGAAAGCATTTTCTTTAGGCTCACCTAGATTTATTGCAATTGTGCTTTCAGGGGAGGGAAGGGAAAAGCACTTGTAATACAGGGGCCTTTTCAGGACTTGGGAATTATCCTGAGTGACATTACAACGACAGATATAGGCCATTTTACATCAGCATATAACATGCAGAACTGTGTGGGAGAGAGTGTGGTCTACAATGTGAGCTATGGACCATGCTTAGTGACAAAGTCCCAGGATGTGTATATCCATTGCAGGTGATGTGCCACACTAATGAAAGATGTTTATGTGGGATGTTATGGGATGTGTGGGAGGTGGGGAACATGGGAATCCCTATAATTTTTGTGTAATATTTATGTAATCTAAGCATCTTTTAAAATATATATATTAATAAAATAACATGAAAAAAAATCCCTTTTAGACATTTTTATTCCAAAAGAGGTAAAAAGAAGATGAATACAAATCAATGACAGTCTCCAAAAACCTTGCCATATTGGATGTCTTGATATATAAAGCAAGAAAAGATTTTATCCATCACCGTAATTATGAAGCAAAGTATTTGGAATAATTACTTTGCTAAATATCCAAAGGTAAAATGAAGATCAAACCCCATTTACTAATATTCCAGAATGTGCAATAAAACTATTTAATTGCTAGGTATTATGCTACCATGAATAAATTATTTCTTAATCACAGTTTGGCACACAACCAAAGAAATTAAATGTAAATAAAACAGGAAACTGATGCGTAATTCATAACAAATTAGTATGTATGTAAAAATTAAGTTTAGACCTTCTGTTGGAGCTAATTAAATCCTGAAAAATATGATAAAGTTAGCAGGGAGTTGTGTTAGCCAGTTATATTTATACCAGATATAAAATGTCCTATAAAGTGTCTATAAATAAAACTTATTACAGTAATAGACTAATAAGTCCATAAAAAGAATAGTGTTTTTAAAGAAATATTACCAACTTTGTATGGCAATGGAGCATAAGATAAAATATGTGAAAAGAAATAAAAAGGAATTACTATGGCTAAGAGATTTAAAATGGAGTTGGGAGGCCATTCAGGAAGTTATTCTTATGCAAATCTGAGCCAGAGGTCACAAATTGCCAGAGTGTGCATAGCTTACAGCCACCAGCAACAATGTTCCTAATAACCCTAAGGAGAACTGGCCAGCTTTTGCTTAAAACCAGGATTGAGTAGAGAATGTGCACATTTATCACTATGATTTAACATTGTATTGTGCATTCTAGCCAGGATAATTAGGCTACATCAGAAATAAGGGTCATCTTGATTGGAAAGGAAGAAGTAAATCTATCTTATATATAGAATAATCAAAATAATCCACTTTTTAATCAATGCTATTAGAGATAATAAATGAGTTCAACCATCCCTCAGGAATTAAGATCAATATAAAAATATCAATTGTGTTCCTGTGCACTAACAGCAAATAATCCAAAATTGAAATTAATGAAATGATAAAATTTCAATAGCATCAAAAGAATAAAAAATTATGAATGAAATTAACCAAGGTATACTATTTGAACATGAAAAATCATAAGATATTGTTGCAAAAATTATTTTAAATTTCTAAATGAATGGAAAGAATTCACATGTTATTAAACCATCTCAGCAAATTTGCAGGACACAAGATTAAGACACAAAATTGGTTGTGTTTCTATATGCCAGCAATGAACAATGTGAAATGGAAATTAAATTTCAGTTACAATAGTATCTAAAAGTAGCATATCTAGGAATAAATTTAACCAAGAAAGTAAAGGAACTTATGCTGGAAAAATTAAATTAAAGATAAATAAATGCAAGATATCTATGTTTTTAGATTGGAAAACTTAATATTCTTATGATGCCAATACTCCCCAGAGAAATCTACAAATTAAAAATAATAATTAATCGAAATTTCATGAGATTTTCATTGCAGTAAGGGAAAAGCTAATCCTCAAATTCATATGGCATCACAAGTTGTCCATTGTAGATTAAGCAATACTGTTAAAGGACAAATTTGGAAATATGCTTTTCAATTTCAAAAATTACCAAAAAGCAATAGCAATCAAAACACTGTGGTACTTATGAAAAGAGAGACATATAGAGCAATGGAATTGATTTTAGTTTCTAGAAGTGAATCTAATCATTTGTGGCCAAATGATTTTCCTCAAGAGTTCCAAGTACATTATTTATGGGAATGAATTGTATCATAATAAATGGTGCTGAGGAAACTTGATGTCCACATGCTAAAGAATGAACTTGGTTCTCTACCTCACACCTTGAAGAAAATTAAATCAAAATGGATCAAGGACTAAATATAAAAGATCAATCTAAGAAGCTCTTAGAAAAAAACAAGGGTAAACCTTCAAAACCATGAATTTGGCAGTGAATCTTGGATATGGAACCAAAAACATGCACAACAACAAAAAATAAAGGACTTCATCAAGATAAATACTTTTATACATCAAAGGGCATTATCAAGAAAGTAAAAAGACAGCTTTTAGAATGGGGAAAATGCTTGCAAAGTATATATCCAGAATATGGAAAGTACTCTTACAATTCAGCAACATAAAGAAAACAACCCATTTAAAAATAGTGAAAAGTTTGAAGAAACATTTCTCCTAAGATGATATATAAATCCCCAATAAACCCATGAAA
>JAKSZT010023011.1:172532-243610 GCA_026826555.1 Tolypeutes matacus
AAGAACCAGCTTTTGGTTTTGTTTATTGTTTCCAGTGCTTTCTTATTCTCTATTTCATTTAGTTCTGCTCTAATCTTGGTTATTTCCTGTTTTCTACTTCCTTTAGGTTTAGTTTGTTGTTGTTTTTCCTATTCCTCCAAGTATGCAGTTAGGTCTTCAATTTTAGCTCTTTCTTCTTTTTTAATATATGAATTTATGGCTATGAACTTCCCTCTCAGGACTGCTTTCGCTGCATCCCATAGGTTTTGATATGTTGTGTTGTTGTTTTCATTAGTTTCAAGGTAGTTACTGATTTCTTTTCAAATTACCTCTTTGACCCACTGTTTGTCTAAGAGTGTGTTGTTTAACTTCCATATCCTTGTGCCTAACCTGTTTCTCTGGCCCTTATTGATTTCCAACTTCATTCCGTTGTGGTCAGAGAAATTACTTTGTATATTCTCAATCTTTCTGAATTCATTGAGTGTTGTTTTGGGGCCTAGCATGTGGTCTATTTTGGTGTATGTTCCATGTGCACTGGAGAAGAATGTAAATCCCACTGTATTTGGGTGGAGTGTTCTGTATATGTGTATTAAGTCCAAATCTTCTAATGTATTGTTGAGTGCCTTCGTTTCTTTATTGATTCACTGCCTAGATGTTCTGTCTAATGATGATAGTGGTGTGTTGAAGTCCCCTGCTATAATTGTAGATGAATTTATTTCTCCTCTTAGTTTTTCCAGAGTTTGCCGCACGTATTTTGAGGCACCTCGATTAGGTGCGTAAATGTTGATGATTGTTCTCTCTTCTTGAGAGATTACTCCTTTTACTAATATGTACTGTCCATCTTTGTCTCTTACAATAGTTTGCATTTAAAGTCTATTTTGTCTGATATTAGAATAGCTACTCCTGCCCTTTTTCGGCTATTGTTAGCTTGTAAAATGGTTTTCCAGCCATTCACTTTCAGCCTCCTTGAATCCCTGGGCCGAAGGTGGGTTTCTTGTAGACAGCATATAGATGGATCATATTTTCTTATCCATTCTGCCAATCTGTGTCTTTTGATTGGTGAATTTAATCCATTAACATTCAGTGTTATTACTCGTAACGAATTTCTTACTTCAGACACTTTTTCTTTGGGTTAATGTATGTCATATGTTGTTTTGTTTCTCTTTTTGAGTTTTCAGTTGTTTTTAAACTCTCCTCCAACTCTCTCTCCTTTGTTTTTTCCTTTC
This sequence comes from Tolypeutes matacus, assembly GCA_026826555.1. Classification (NCBI taxonomy): domain Eukaryota; kingdom Metazoa; phylum Chordata; class Mammalia; order Cingulata; family Chlamyphoridae; genus Tolypeutes; species Tolypeutes matacus. Next base: position 173,738 of record JAKSZT010023011.1, read on the forward strand.
AATTTGTAGAGATTCCTTTAGTATTTCTTGAACTGCTGGTTTCTTCTTGACATAATCTCTTTATTGCTGTTTATCTGTGAATATTTTGAACTCTCCATCATTTTTGAATGCCAGTTTTGCTGGATAGAGAATTCGTGGCTGGAAGCTTTTTTCTTTTAGTGTTTTGACTATGTCATACCACTGTCTTCTTGCCTCCATGGTTTCAGCTGAGAAATCAGCACTTAATCTTATTGTGCTTCCCTTGTATGTGATGGGTCTCTTTTCTCTTGCTGCCTTGAGTATTTTCTCTTTGTCTTGAGCATTGGACAGTTTGACAAGTATATGTCTTGGAGTTGGCCTGTTGGGATTTATACTATTTGGGGTGCGCTGTGCTTCCTGGATCTGCACATCCATCTCTCTCAATAGAGTTGGGAAGTTTTCAGCCATAACTTCCTTCAACACTCCTTCTGTTCCCTTTCCCTTCTCTTCTCCTTCTGGGATGCCGATAATGCATATGTTTGTGCGTCTTGCATTATCGGTTAATTCCCTGAGACCATACTTGATTTTTTCTATCTTTTTGTCTATGTTTTCTACAATCTCTTTGATTTCATCTGTATTGTCTTCCATATCACTAATTCTTTCCTCTGCCTGTTCAATTCTGCTGCCATGTGAGTCCAGCGTCTTTTTCATTTCTTGACTTGTGTCTTTGTTCGCCATCATATCCATTACCTTTTTAGGTGTGTTAGCTATTTTTTCACTATGTTCTCCCAGTGTCTTCTTTATATCCTTAATCTCTTCCTTCAGTTCTTTAAGTTGGTCCATGATATTTGTTTGGATAGCTTTGATTAGTTGTTCGATGTACTGCATTGCTTCCTGGTTTTTATTTTGTGCACTGGACTGGTCCATGTTTTCCAGTTTTTCAGAGTCATTTGTATTTTTCTGTTGCCCTCTGGTCATCATATTATCTTGATGGGTTTGTTCAGTTGATTAGCTTTTCTCTATGCTCTAGAATTTTATTTAGCTGTTGGTTCTGCGTGTGAGTTAAGTTTTCTCTTTGGCAGTTTTTCTTCTTATTTTATTTCGTTACTTCTTTCTATGTTCCCTTGAAGGCAAAAGGTTAGGGCCAGAGGAATCAAAAGATATAAGGAAGGCAGAAGGATAGTAGAAATGTTGATAAAAGTTAGAAGAGGGGCAAAATGAGACTTAATGAGATGAATATTTAACTTGTGTAGGCAGTGTAGAGTACTAGGAAAAAATATGGAGTTCCTATAATGGACTGGGTAAACAAATGGAGGAATATATATATATATAGTGATTTAGAAGGCTAGAATTATGAGGAGGTAGAGAAATAGTAGAGAAAGGTCTGAAAGGAAAAAGTTAATACTAATAAAAAAAAAAAAGAAGAAGAAGGAAACAAAATAGATGGGATATAAATTGACACCCTTAAGTTGTGGGCCTATGAAAAAATGTTGTCTCTAAGAGCCACAACAGAAAACAGAAGGCAGAAAGATGCAGGAAGGATAAGCGATAGTTTGTAATACAGAATCAATATATACAGCGAGTGGGAAATTACTGAATAAGAAGCCCAGCAAATAAGCGACCAGCTGGCAACACCTATTTAAAAAAAAAATAGAAGGAAAAAGGAAGGGGGGAGGAAAATGGGAATAATAGCAATAGACCAGAAAGTAACAGAGAGAAACCAATGATCCACACAGGCAAGCAGTCAAACAGATCTAAGGGGGGTCAATGATTCCCCTAGGGTCCACGTGGATCCTTCCTGCCTACTTGTGTTTATCAATGAATTTCCCCACAGGGTTCTATATGCAGGTCCTGAAGCAGCTTTTAGCTATTAAAAATAAAAAGAATTTATTTTTCAATTGTTGAGGTGATCTCACTTTTTTTTTTTTTAGCCAAATGCAGGACCCAAAATAATTCCTCTTCTAGACCAACCCCCTTATGGAAGGGACCCTAGCTGGGCCCGTGGAAATTAATCAAGCACGTTCCACTTTCCGGACTCCCCAGGTTAGCTGAAACTGTGATGTTAGGCAGTGAAGAGTGCTAAAGATGGCGGATTCCGCCCCTTCTGGCGCCGAGCTCCAGCGTCACCGGGCTGCTCAGTAAATCAGTTTGAGTGCAGATTCGCGTCTGCTCTCAGCCTGGTGCTGCTTCAGTTCGGCTTATCTGCTCCCCAAAGCTATGGGGCGGTGCAGGCAGCCAGATTGATATCTAAAAATATAAAATACCCTTCCCTGTCTTCCAACCGAACCCTCCCTTCTTTGGGAAGTGTCCCTTCCTCCTGTCTCTGCAGTGGCCCGGGTCTTATCCCTGGGTGGCTAGGGAAATCAGCTGCGTTCCCCGACCAAAATCCCCCCTCCGGTTCACCGGGTGCTGACTAGCTTGTTTGCTCTGTTCACACAAGGTCCAAGGGGCGCCAGGCAGCCAGCTCCCCAGAAAATAAAACTTTTTCGCCCCTGCCCGCGGCTCCAAATGGCCGTTTTATTTTTTATTTCCGTAACCGCGGGGCTCAGCCGCCTGTGTCAACCTCCACCGGCAGCCTCAAAACTCACGAATCTCCACCGTTCGGTCCACGCCGCCGATCCGCGCAGATAGATGTCCCAAGCCTCTCACTCCACGCGTGCACAGCACAGACCCCCAGGCAGGACCCCGTCCCCAATCCGCCTTGCTCTGGGAGCTTGCAGTGTGTGCCCTCCTACACCAACGCCATCTTTCCCCCCTCTTAAGTAATTTTATCAAACTACTTTGACAGGCTACTGTAGTGCTTAAGACAAAATAAATCTATACAAATACTAATACATATTTGTAAATCCATCTTCATTGCTACTTCTAGCACCCAGATCTTGGTTTCTAATTACCATTATCCAATAAAAGGAACATGAACTCCTAGGAAATGTAGTGGATTCAGATTTGAAACAAGGAGAATAAAATGAGCCTGGAAAAGCTAGTATCAGAAAGTAAGGAAGTGAGTGAGAAAGTATGAGGACATGTTATAAGGACACAGGAGACAAAATGAAGGAACTCCCAATGACCAAAGTTAAAAGAGTTTGAGAAAGGAATCTAAATATTGTAGCACATTGTATTATAGCCCCTAAAATAAAAGAATAACCAAAAGCACTCACTGATATAAGAATTGAAGAAAGAATAAATCAAAAGGAAAGAAGAAAGGAAAGATGGGAGGGAAGTAAGGAGGGAGGAAGAAGTGTTCTGTACAGAAGAATTTCAAATAATAAATGTTGTAGGAGTGAAGGAAATTCAAAATCACCATTATGCAAACATTCCAATAAAGTTGTGGCAGACAAGATCCACCGATAGATTCTATAATCAGTGGCCAAATGTTTGATGAGAAAGGATATTGCTGTAGTCTCAAAGTACCTCCCCTATATATTTATCAATTGCAAAGGGAACAACAGTAAGTTCACAGTGGAGACACCTCCTTAATCCATCATTGAAGGTTAAGATATGGATCTCATTTGCCTTCCATGATGATGAATACACAAATGGATAGACAAATGATAAACATTTGCATTACCATAAGGAGAAACTGGAAGGAAAAATAAACATGGTCTTGGGTCTGGAACAGTTCTGAAAACCTGCCCAGCATATGTCATTAGATATCAGAGTCTGAGAGTCATTCTGAAAATTATGGTTTCTTCTCCTTGGGTCCCCATGAGGAGCCACCCTTTCCCATTCCTGCCCAATGGCTATTTTCATGGTTCTACCTTCATCAAGCATCTCAGTGTTGACCAAGTTTCAGACCTCACATTCCAAGTACCTTGGGAGTAATGGCCACACCTTCCCTGACCTTGGAGTAAAGTCTTAGCTCCCCTAGTACAGTGAAAGGGAGACAACATTCTCCCTAACCTTCGGAATACAATCCCAACCTTCTCAGAGCAGTGAGTTGGTGTTCTGGTCTTCCCTAATCCATGGGTGACAGGCCCACTCTTCTCAGATCATTGGGTTGGTGACCTTAACCCCCCTAATCCCCAGAGAATGTGCTCCATCCTCTCTGTACCCTGAGGTGGCAAAACTCTCCCTTAACAGTGGATGGGAACATCCACCCTCTTCAACTGCCAGGGCAAACTCACACTCTCAATATATATGGGTGAGATTCCTCTCGTGGCCCAAGGTGATATCTTATTTTCAGATCTCAATTTCCATGGTTTTCCTCTTAAAGCTGTTTTCCATTCCATATCTCCCTTGCATATCCCTTTTAGTCCAAGAAGATAGTGTTTTTGTTCATAGAGCACTCTGAAAAAGCTTGTTGGTTTAGCCTGCAGGAAGCAGGGGTCCAAGCAATCAGTTGTAGGACTTTTCACAAGTCTTTCCTAGATAACTGCATTTTCAATCCTGATTTAAAAGTTCCAAGTTTAGTTAAGTCCCCAAATGGGGAACTATTATCTGGGGGGTTGATTTCCAGAGGCTTGAGATTTCCTGAATCAGTTTCTGTTTTCCTTGTGTCCAACAGTTCATTTCTCAACTTGTCTCTCTTGTATAGCAATTTACTATAAGCTGCACAGAGAAGCCTAGCCACATTCTCCAAGTTTACTTTGCAGCATTCTTAAGTTAAATGCCCAGGCTCACCATTTTCAAATTCTGTATTACATAAAGCACCAGGAGTTAATCTTGTTAATTTCTCTGCAACCTTAAAATACAGAACACCTTTCCTCCAGTTTCCAATAATAGTTTCATCATTTACTTCTAAGGCCTCATAAAGTTTCTTCAAAGCAATCTAGGCCTTTTCCATCAAGCATCTCACAATTCATCCAAAAAATACCCCTTATCCATTTATAAAACTGTTCCAGGCTTTTGGTAACTGCAAAAGCACAACACCACTCTCCAGTACCAAATTCCATATTAGCCAGCCAAAGGGGTTTGGGTGCAAAATACCAGAAATCTGCTGGATTTTATAAAGTGTATTTATTTGGGTTAGAAGCTTACAGTTACCTGGCCATAAAGTATAAGCTACTTCCTTCAATAAAGTCTGTTGACATGGTTTGGAGCAAGATGGCTGCCCACATATGCAAGGCTTCAGGCTTCCTCTTTCCCTTAAGGCTTCTTCTAATATCAGTCATAGGCTGGGATAAGTCTTATCTCTGTCCCTGGGTTCATTTTTCTCTGGGCTCATCTGCTCTGCTCTCTCCACAAGCTCATCTGTAAACTCTCAGGTGAATGACTAGTCTCTCTTCCTGAGTCCTATGCTGTGTCTATTGGACATGTTAATCGTTAATTTCCTAGTTTTGATAGTTGCTGCTATGGATATGTGAATTATTATCAAGAATGAGGATGGGTGACAGGAACATAATGTCTCTCTGGAATTTTTTTCATGTCTCTTTTTGTATGTCTAAAAGAATTTCTAATTAAAATATTAAAACTGCATAGAAACAATTAAAAAAATCTTTCCCAGGTAATTACTAGGTGTGATGTTTAGGCTAATGTGTCAACTCGGCTAAGTATGGTGTCCAGTTGTGTGGGCAAGGAAGCACTGGGCTAAGTGTAGTACAAGGACATTTCATGGGTGTTAACCATCAATGAGTTGATTGCATAGATGGCTTAGATATAGATTACATCTACAATCAACTAAGGATATTGCTGCCAGCAATGAGTGACTTCATATCCAATCAGTTGAAGGCCTAAAAAGGAGAAGTGAATTCAGCATTCAGAGAGAGAATTTCCATCTCTACTTCAGACAGCCAGAGTCTCTTGGGGAACTCATTGAAGGCATTCATTGTAGCCCCTGTTTTGTAGCCTTTCCTATGAATTTCAGACTTGTGCATCCCCATGGTCATGTGAGACAATTTTATAAAATCTCATACTATTTACAGATATCTCCTGTTGGTCTATCTCCCTAGATCACTGTGACCAAAACAACTTGGAAGTGGGAGTGGTTCTTAAGAAAGAGAATCTTAAAAATGTGATTTCTGAATTGGTTATGGGACTTTTGCAATTGGCTCTCTATTCTGATTACATTCAAAGGGACTAATGGCCCTCTTTCCAATAATCAAGAGACAACTGGCTGTTCATGATGTAAGCTGATAATAGAGATATACAAAATATCAATGGTGGATATGACTACTTCCATGCTTATAAGATGCAAGGATCTAGGTGAGAGTGTTTTTAATGCCTTAAAGGAGTTTTGTGGAGTTAAACACTACTGTGATGTTTACTGGCTGTTCCTAAATGCACTGATACAGTTACAAACAAAAGGTATTAGCTGAAGGCTTCAAATTTGCTTGTTAAGTACCACTTCAGTAATGTGAAACTTTGTTTGTGTGCTCTGAATGGAACCCTTGTTCTGTACAGCTAGAGAATTGATGTCTCTGAAAACCAGACTCAGAGTCTCATTGTATGTGTAGGAGAAACTAAAATCTCAACCTTGTAGGATGTCTGCTGTTAAAATGAGGGTATTGATTGGAAAGTAGTGGAACCCATATAATTAGGATGAAGACATATGGATTGATGATGATATGAGTGGGGACTTTGAAATTCTAAGTTCTGCTAGACATTGCAGATAAACATGTAGTGGTCTGCCTTGGGAAGACCACTTAAAGTCAAGCTTGCTTCACCCAACCTCCAGCTTGTACTCATGAATAAGTATGCAATGATAATCTAAAAAAACCTCATGAGTTTTATAATTTGTATATAGAGAAATCAGGGAAATTTGAATACGGCCTCTGTTGTTACTAATGAGCTCTCTCTATTCCTCTGTGTTCTTCTCTTGTGTATCTACTTCCCTGTTATTGGTTGAGGATTCATTTATATAGCCCCAGAGAGTGGGAACTCAAGCCTGCATGACCCAATGACACGGTTGAATCAAACCCTAATCTTGAGTTAATAAAGTAAAAGTGAAACCTCTGAATTTAATAAATCAAAGGTATGTCATGCCCTGAGGAAAAGACCACTTTACAAACATAATCAATATCTCTTTTGAAATTCATAAATAATATCAATCTACCACAACAAGTTACAGACATGAAGATTGTAACATTCATGAATATTTCTATCTTGTTTGTTATTACTATGTTTGAATATGTACCTAAAACAAATATCTTTGTTTTCTTCCTTAATACTTCTCCTTATCATATGACATAAGTTGTATTAGTTTCAAGTTGTAGTATTTAAGATTGTCAAGTTTAAGAGTCAATATTACCCAAGGAATGCATCTTGATCTGGAGAGAGTCAGTGAAATTCCAATTGTACACAGGATATTTGAATATTGTTAGGTGGAAATATATATATATATATCTGTTATTGTTATTCTTTAGAGAATAAGTATGGTTTAAGGTGATGTGTATGGCTATAATTTGACAAGGGTCCACTGTGATGGTTAAGCTAATGCATCAACTTGGCCAGGTAATGGTGCCAATTTGTTTGGTCAAGCAAGCACTGGGCTAATTTTAAATCAAGGGCATTTCATGGGCTTTAATCATCAGTGAGTTGATTACATAGATGTCTGGTTAATTCAATATTCAACTAAGGAGATTGCCTTCAAAAATGAGTGAAATCTCATTAGATCAGTAGGAGGCCTTAAAAGCAGAATTCAGGAAAGAATTCCCCTCACTACCTCAGACAGCCAGTATCTCCTGGGGAACTCATTGACTAACTTCATGGGAGCCCCTAGTTTGCAACCACCCCTGTGGAATTTGGACTTGTACATCCTCATGGTAATGTAAGTCAATTTTATAAAATCTCTTACTGTTTACAGATATCTCCTGCCAGTTCTGTGTCCTTAGAGAATGCTGACTAATACTCTAGGCATGCCTAGTGCCTCTAAAGATAAACAGGATGGCTTCTGCTGTGCTGTTAGTGCTTCTTTTTTAATGTAGGTGTTGGTACCATGTGTTTTTTAACCTTGTGAAAATTCATAGAGCTCTACACTTATCATATGTAGTCTTTTTTTAAAAAGTGTATGATATATTTCAATTAAAAGTTAATTAAAAACCAAAAATATTTACTAAGCATGTAAAGAATATATGGAAAATATTAAGATTTTTTAAATGAGTATGGGTACAAGAATATTTTTATTTTGTTCCCTTTGTGTCTGTTTGAAATGACAAGTATTGAAATTTGGTGGATAGTCATCTTACTTATTAGGCATTTAACTGTCCTAATACTAGTAAAAATTTAGTTTGACTATTATCACTGGCAATGTTGAACTGTACCCATGCACTGTGATCCAGGAAATCTGTGAAGACTAATAAAAAAGCACCCATGCTTCAGAGTCTAGAAAACAACTTACTGCAAAATACCATATTCCCCTATGACTTCAGTAAGAGTCACTGATGTGCCCTTGTTGACCTGTGGCAAGTTGTTGGAGGGAATGCTCTTCCTAGCCAACATGGCTACTGCAGTTAGCGCAGAGTGACGCATAATGGCCTGATCTGTAGCCAAAGGTCTTCCCGGAATTGGCAGCTGCTCACTTTGGCTCGCTAACCTCAAATCTGCCTCCAACCCCAGCAACAAGGTCCGCCAATCCAACACCACCACGCACCCTTATCCCCACACTACCTATAAAAGACTGTGTACTTCCTCAATAAAACAGACCTGCCCAAAGAAACCTGGTCTCCAGAGTCATGTCTGTGTGCTGTGTGGCTAAGTGACTGTGTGATTGACTCTGTTAGGCTCTTACCTAAATTGGGCTGGCCCTGCTACGGAGACCGCCACAGCAAGCCCATGGGCAAACCCTGCAAATTTCTTCATCTCATAAGTGATTGACCAAACTATAGGTACCAAATGATTTGTTGGAAGAAAATTCTTTTCAATCAAACTTTGTTTGAGCTTCTCTCCTTCCCCCATGTCCCTGAACTTGGGCCAACCTTCAGTCTGAGCCAGTCTACCACCTCTCCTTAAAGACCCCTCACAGAGAATAGGCTGCCTCAGCATACAACCACCCTCTGATCTCCTACTGATCACAGGATGGCCTCTTCTCTATACCCAGTCCTTTCTAACCTTGCTTTCTCCTCTCCATAAATAAAACTTTCTTAACTTAATCTTGGGACACTTACAGATATTGTTTTCAGACCATCTCTTTAATCTAATACTCTTTTCTATGAAATCACTCCCATCCTGGGTAGTCCTGCTACTTTCTCAAATAGAGTGGCAAAAATTTCTGGAGTATATAAGCACTGCTTAATAAAATAAAACAGGTCAATATGTCAAGCCTGCAATATCAGTGCTTGTACTTATGAACCTTTTTCCTGTAAAATTGAAACTTAACCTAATAATAACCAATGCCTAAGAGTTACCTTTGAAACCTCCCTGTTTCCCAAATGTGGTCTCTCTCTAAGCCAATCTATGTAAATAAACTCACTACCTTCCCCCTGGCATGGGACATGACTCCCAGGGATGAGAATCCCTAGCACCAAGGCACTGATAGCAAAACCAACCAGCAATGCATTTAGGAAAAGACCTTGACCAAAAGGGGGAAACATTAAATACCAAAGCATTTCATGACTAAGAGGTTTCAATGTGAATCAGGAGGTCATTCCAGAGGTTACACTTATGCATGTCTCAGGCAGATCTCACTAAATGCCATTGTGAACAAACCTCAAACAGGACACCAGAGACAACCAGGCACTAAAGTCAATGCACACAACTGCATGAAATCTGCACCCCATCAGTGGGCTTTATTTAGTAATATATGATAATCTATCTCCCGAACATAATAGAGTTATGAATCATTTATAATTTCCATACATATGGTTCTTATGCCCCATTTATTTGACCCAATAATTTATCACTATACCTATTATGTGTATGTCTCAGAGATGTATGAGACCACTGTATGATGTTATACAGGCTTATTTGTAAGTTCACAACTTTAACATACACTTATTGTTTATGTATATTCATGTATGAATGATATACATCATTAAAAACATATATTAAAAATTTTTGATGATGGACAAGTTTCATTCTAAAAAACAAAGAGTATATCCAACTCCAAGAAGACAGTTTATTTTATCTACCCTATAATATCAAAGCCCCCTCTTAATCTGAAGAACAGACATCATCCCAAATTCTCCAAGATAAATTCTTCAAGATTCAGGAATGAACAAATATAAGGGTGAGTGCAACCACAGACCAAAGTTGATTTATTATTATTGTAGTTATTAGTGTGAGGGAAATAATAACTTTTGACACTGATATAAAGATAGTGGTTACTAGAAGTTCTGAGGAGAGGGGGAGGGAAGAATACTTGGATTGAAGGCCATTGGATTTTTCAGTTTGATACTGCAATGACAGACACATGACATTACATATTTGTGAAAACCTATGAAACCACAGCACAAAATGTGAACCATAATGCGGACTATAGAGCTTGATTAACAGCAGTGCTTAAATATTTGTTCATCAACTGTGACAAATGTGCCACACTAATGTAAGACATTATTAATAAGGAAAGGGAAGGTTGGGGGAAGCGGGTGAATTATATGGGAATCACCTATTGATGAAACTTTCTTAAATCATGCCTTTGTTAAATTGTAAAAGACTTTAAAATAAAGGCATTTAAAAACTTTTAAAAATGTATTCAAAGATTTTCTGCTTTATTGTCCTTTTTCTTAAGCACTTTTAATTATTTATATTCTTGTAGCTTCTCATTTTCTAAATAATTTTCTAAGTGGATAAATGTAAAACCTCAATATTACAAACTTCACAGTAATGCAGAAGCTGGCAATATAGCTGAAAAATACAAATAGGGATTAATATCTTCCATGTCTATCAACACAACATCATAATGGAAATATTGCATATGAAATTCAAGACTAAATAAAAGAGTAATGGACAATAGTCATGTGAAATTTATTTCAGAATTCAAGAGTGTTACCACAGATCAAAATTCCAAATGCTGAAAAGAGAAAGGTAGCATTCAGCAAAGAACACTGAAATTCAAAATATGTTACTAATTTTTGTAAACACTTTTCAGCTAGGAAAGAACAGTTGGGGGATTTAACCAATAAATCAATATTGTTTAGCTCGAAATAGAATCTAGCATAGTGTTTATTAGGAGGACATTCTTCATAATAATTATTTTTTTAAAATTATTTTCTATTGTAAAGGTAAGTCTTTCCAGAGTAAGTTTAATGCTGCCATCTTGTGGAAGAATTTCTTCTTCTTTGAGAAATGTCAATTTTGCTGCTAAGCTTTTCCAGTGATTAGATAACAGCCACCACATTATTGAGGACAATCCCCTGGAATCAACTGAATGCAGATGCTAAACATATTATATCTTCACAGTGACTTCTAGATTATTGTTGATACTATAGGCTATAAAAGGTGAAATAAAAGAATACCCATCACAACTATCATTGCAATTTAAAAACAGTCATTGAATAATTCTGAAAAATGGACCTACCTGAGTTTTGTAAACACATGTGAAATTAAACATTGAAAAAGTAACAGTAATAAAAGCAGAATATAATTTGCATGAATTAATGCAATTACTGGGTTTCTTTGAGATATAGCTCTGGGAGATATATCACTGAAAATAAAATAAACTTTGAAATACAAATATACATGACTGGAATGACAAAATGTCATAAATCAGACATTGGAAATCAGTGAGGAAATGATAAATTATTTAATAAGGTAAATACTAACTCACTAACAATAGTGGTAATATTAGATCTCTGACTCATCAATTTAACTAAAATATGCCTGAGAAGATTTTTGTAAAGAATTCAGTACAAAATATATATCATAATAGTGGGTGGGGAGAGAATAAGGATGAATACTTGCATAAATTTGGAATTAGAATAGTTTTTATAAAACCAATTAAAAGTAGGGTGACATTTAATATTTTACCTAATAAATTATAAATAAATATAATCACAGAATAGGACATCCAGGAAAATGGCAATGAAGTAGGTAGGTGGTGACTGACCCTCTCAGAAGAATAGCAGAGAGAATTCATGTACCTATCTTAAGGAAGTGCTTTGGATATATGTAGAATTGGAAGGTGCTCAGAGTCATATAGAAGGGTACTGGAATGATAAAGAAGAAAACCATGAATTGTTCCCCCTTGTGGCTGGAAATGGCATATATACCCTACCTTCTCAGCAAGTAGCCTTGGTGCCCCTGGCTCACTGCTTCCAAGGGAGTGGGAGGGCTGTTCTATTGGAGGAAGTGGGGTCTGGCAGAGAGTGTAGAATGTTTTTTTTTTTTTTTGTGGTGAGTTCAGATAACTGAGCACCCTATGAATCTCAGAAGTGATGCTAATACAATGGGGAGAGGGTAGTGGGTATACTCTCAGGCAGGCTGTCATGCCCAGTGGCCTGCCTGGGGAAAGAATTAATTAGATTATAGAGGGGATGGGGACAGTTGCCTAATCAGCAGGTCTCTAGCAAGCTATAGAAGTCTAAAAATGCCTTGGGGATAGGGGACAGATAGATCTCTGAAGACCAATTAACCTAAGGAAACAATTTAGCTCAGTGGAGGAATTCCTGCCTTGCATATATAGACTCCCTTGTTTTATTCCCAGGTCTCTCAAGAGAGTGATCCACCTGGTTATGAGGCATCCACCTTATAGTTTATGACAGGAAACATATAGATATTCTTTTTGTTTTAGGATTTCTAGTATCTGCTATTTTTTTTTAAGGTTCCTTTTTTCTTTTAAGTTTTTAAATTTTAATTGCTAAAATCTGTACATCACCTGCATAGGGCAAGCTGTAGGGTGACTGAATGATGAATGCCAGCAGCCTGAGATGTTCCTCAGGGGCCTAAAGGGAAGGCTGTTTCACCGGGTTGTATTTTATTGTTAATGTTGCTGCTGCTGTTTTGTATCTTGTTTGTTGTGTTTCCATTTTCTTTGTCTCCCTCCCCCAATTATTTTTCTTTTACAGATATTTTTCTACCTATGTCATTTCTTTTTTTTCTGTCATTTTTCTATCTTCTGTATTCTGTTGTTTTACATTCATTCCACCTCTTATTGTTTGGTGCTCAATTTTTAAATTTTTATTTCTCTCTTTCATTCTTTTCCCCTCAATTTTCTTTCCTTATGTTTTTACTTTGTCTTTTTTTTTATTATCTTTTTGCTTTTCCTATCTTTTCATCATTCTGGTCTCTTAATTCATTCTATATATTTTTCCTGTTTTTTCTCTTTTCATTTTTTTTTTCTTTTACACTTTTTAAATCTCATTCTTCTGTACTTCTTATGATTTTAAATTATGTTAATTATTTACTTTTCTAGGGCTTTTACAACTCCTCTTCTACATTTTTAATATTATTGCTATTATTCTTTGTCTTTTCTTATCTCCTTCTTTCCCACTAATCTTAATTTTTTTCAAGGGAACATACACAACAGCATGGAAATAGATTAAGAGGAACCAATGTCAAAGTGAAATCTTACAACACACAAAAATGACAAAAAAAATAAAATAAAGCCCTAGGGTAGAAAGAGAAGCTAGCCAACTGAATAAACCCATCAAGATAAACAGATGCTTAGAAACCTACAAAAAATTACAACCCATACTAAGAAACAGGAGGACTTGGCCCAGTTTAATGAACAAACTGAAGAAAAAAAAAAGGAAGAAATACAGAACATGGAACACCTAATCAATGATGTCCAAACAAATATCAAGAATTAATTTAATGAAGTGAAGGAAGAGAGTAAGGATATCAAGAAGAGACTGGGAGAACATACGAAGAAATTGTAAACATACATAAAAATATAATGGATACTTCACTCAACATAAGGTCTTCAAGATTCATCCACGTTATTCCATGTGTTAGCACTTTGTTCCTTCTTACCGCTGAGTAATATTCCAATGGGAGATGTTTGTGTTGGATGTGGTGGGAGGTGTGGGAGGTGGGCAACATGGGAATCCGAGTGGGTTCCGTATAATATTTTAGGTAATCTAAGCACCTCTTAAAATATATGTATATATATATATATAAAATAACATTTTTGTAAGCAAATACACATATATGCATATATATTTATATATCATTTTACAAATGTTTGTATGTATTGTGAGAATTTTGATTTTTACCCATAATAAAAAAAAAATATATATATATATATATATATATATATATATATATATATATATATATATATATAATGGATATGAGGATGGTGAATGGCACAATGCAAGAAAAAAAATACACTGGAAGCATATAAGAGCAGATTTGAGCAGTCAGAGGAACAAATCAGTGATGTGGAAGACAGTAAATCTGAAATCAGAAAGATAGTAGAACAAATAGAAAAATGATAGGAAAAAAATCAAGCAGAGACTTAAGGACTTGAATGAAAGAACAAAACACACAAACATACACATTATAGGCATCTTGCATGGAGAAGAGAAGGGAATGAGGGCAGAAGGAGTGTTGTAGGAAATAATGGCTGAAAACATCCCATCTCTATTGAGAGACATGGACTTACATTTCCAGGAATCACAGCACACCACAAACAGTATAAATCCTAACAGGACTACCCAAGGACATATATTATCAAATTGACCAATGCTCAAGAGAAAGAGAGAATACTGAAAGCAACAAGTGAAAAGAGATTCATCACATACAAGGAACATTCGCTAAGATTAAGTGCTGATTTCTCATCTGAAACCATGGAGGCAATAAGGCAGTGAAATGACATAGCTAAGGTGCTAAAAGTAAAAAAAAATTCCAGCCAAGAATTCTCTAAACAAAAATGCTGGTATTTAAAAATGAGGGAGAGTTCAAAATATTCACATATAAAGAGAAATTAAGAGAGTTTGTCAATAAGAAACCTGCCCTTAAGAAAACTAAAGGGAGTGCTGCATTTGAAAGGGAAAAAAAAAAAGGAGAGAGAGTTGGAGAAGAGTGTAAGATAATTAAAACTAAAATGATAAAAGAGAAATAAAAACATGATATGATATCTATAAATATAAAGAAAATGTGGCTTATATAAGTAATTTCATACAGTAATAACAATGAATATTAATGGTTTAAAATCTCCAACTCAGAGGCACAGATTGTCAGATTGGAGAAGGAACTATGACTCACCTATATACTGTCTACAAGAAACTCACTTTAGACCCAGAGATGCAAAAAGGTTAAAAGTGAATGGTTGTCATTTTTTGAATAACCCAATTCTTTAATTTTATTTATTTGTTTATTTATTTATTTATTTTTAAGTTTTCATGCATTTTATCTCTTACATTTAAACATCTTTATTATTTCATTTTCCCATTAATTGTATTTGGCTATTGTATTGGCTTCATCTTTAAGGAAGCTTTGGATCACAGAAAGGTTACAACTGGGGTGAGAAGATCATTGGTTGAGGGTGTCAGGGATGAGGGGTGCATGGAGGAAGTTCACCTGAACATAAATAAAAGGTATATAAAATTGTTCAAATGTTCATGGGGCATGGTCACAATGGGTGGAGAACCACTCCATAAATGAGACAATACTGAATTCCCATCCTGGAGAGCTCTGCCATATTCTCCAAGGGAGTAGCAACAGTCCCCCAAGTGCAGGGACAGTTGTTGGCAAAGGAGGATGATCCACCAATGGGCTCTTGTTATTGATGACTAACCTCATGAATCTTTGCTCTTGAATTGAAACTTAGCTTATTGTTATGGGGTGTCTAAGGGTTGCCTCCTGAGACCCTTCTTGTTGCTCAGATGTGGCCTCTCTCTAAGCCAAACTCAGCATATGAATGCATTACCTCCACCCCAGAATGGGACATGACTCCCAGGGATGAGCCTCCCAGGCAATGAGGGATTACTAACAAGTGCCAATGGGCAATATGACTGGAAAAAGACCTTAAATAAAAGGGGGGAAAGGTAAAGATGAATGAGTTCATATGGCTAAGAGACTTCAAAGTGAGTTGGGAGGTCATCCCAGAGAACACTTATGCACATCTCAATAGGACCTCATAGGCTTCAAATGTGGATATCACCCCAAACAGAGGGACTCTTGAGAGCTCTGGAGACACCCAGGTCCTATATCAGGGCAGATAGCCCCAGAGTTTCATGCCTTATCAGTGGGCCCTACTTTGGTATCCTTGCTCTGGAAAGTGACAGAGTTGGACCCAAATATGTCCTCCCTACACATGCCCATCTGTCCCTTCTATTCAAACCTATATATGGTGCTAGAGTTTGTAGGTGTACTTCCAGAGACCAGAGTCTTTGAGCTGTCCATGTGCCAGCTGGGCCTGGAATCTTGGTGAGCCACAACTCCTACTCTATAGATCAATGGACTTACCCTGGACACCTGGTGGAGAGATGGTGATGGACAATGGCCATCCCAGGGAATGGAGAGAGTCTGCAGCTGCAAGCAGGGTAATCCCAACTATCTTATCCATGGTATATAAGCCCCTTCTCACTTGGAGGTGGTGTGGACATTACCATCTCAGACTCCTCAGGATTGGGGGAAGAGCTGTGGACTAGCATGGACTTACTGTTATTCTGTTATAGACATATTGTGATTCACACAATGGAAGTAATTATGACATTAATGTGGAACAAGTGACCACCAGATACTTTGGGAGCAGGGAGAGGGAAAAGCATTTTAATACTGGGGCTTTTTTAGGACTTGGGAATTATCCCAAGTGACATTGCAATGACAGATATAGGCCATTTTCTATCATCATATAACATACAGAACTGTGTGGGAGAGAGTGTGGTCTATAATGTGAACTATGGTGCTTGCTTAGGGGAAAAGCCCCAAGATGTGTATATCTATTGCAGGTGATGTGCCACTCTAATGAAGGATGTTTATATGGGAATCTGTGGGAGGAGTGGGAGTTGGGACACATGGGAATCCCTACAATTTTTGTGTAACATTTATGTAATCTAAGTATCTTTTAAAAAATAAAAAAAAAATTATTACAATTAAAAAAAGCAAATGGTTGGAAAATATTTTTATATGCAAACAAAAAGTCAAAAAGGGTGGAAGTAGCTATATTAATATCCGAGAAAATAAACTTAAATGCAAATCTATTGTAAGAGACAAAGAACAACACTGTATATTAATAAAAGTTGAAATTTATCAAGAAGATAGAACTATCATAATCATTTATGCACATAACCAGGAAGCCTCAAAATACATGAGGCAAACATTGGAAAACTTAAGTGAAGAAATAGATGCCCCTACAATTATAAAGGGGAATTTTAATACAACATTATCACCATTAGACAGAACATCTCGACAGAGAATTGATAAAGAAAAAAAAAAAAAAAAAAAAAAAACCTTGAATAATACATTAAAGGATCTGGACCTAATAGATTTATAGAGAACCTAACACTAAAAAACTGTTGGATATACATTCTTCTAGAGTGCACTACGATCATTCTCAAAGATAGTCCAGATGCTAGGCCACAGAACAACTCTCAATGAATTCAGAAAGATCAAAATTGTACAAAGCAATACCTCTGGCCACTATGGAATGAAGCTAGAAATCAGTAAGAGGCAAAGAAGCAGATTAGGCACAAATATATGGCAGTTAAAAAATACACTCTTAGACAATCAGCAGGTAAAAGAGGAAATCACAAAAAAAATCAATATCTACCTTGAAACAAAAGAAAATGACAACAGAAAATATCAAAATCTCTGGGATGCAGCAAAAGATGTACTGAGAGGGAAATTCATAGCCATAAATGACTAAGAATCACTAGAAAGAAGAAAGAGCTAAAAATCAAGACCTAACTGCAAAACTGGAGGAAGTAGCAAAAAAACAACAAACTAACCTCAAAGAAAGTAGAAAGAAGGAAATAACAAGGATTAGAGCAGAGCTAAATGAAATTGAAAATAAGAAAGCACAAGAAAAAATAATACCAAAAACTGGTTCTTACCTAGACTTAGACTTACCTAGACTAAAAAACAATAAAAGAGAGAAGATGCAAATACATAAAATAAGAAATTAGGAAGGGGATATCACCACTGAACCAACTGAAATAAAGAATATCAAAGAGGATAACTTGGAAAATTCTATGCCATCAAGATGGATAATTTAGAGGAAATGGATAAATTCCTAGAAACACACAAGAAGCCTACATTATTGAAAGAAAAAATTGATGAACTCAAGAGACCGATCAAAAGTAACAAGATTGAATATGTCATCAAGAACCTTCCAACTAAGAAGAGCCCAGGACTAGATGGCTTCACATGTGAATTCTACCAAACATTCCATAAGAACTCACACCAATCCTGTTTAAACTCTTCCAAAAATAAAAGTGAAGGGAACATTGCCTAAATCATTCTATGATGCCTATATCACCTTAATACCAAAAACAAACAAAGGCACCACAAGGAAGGAAAACTGAAGACCAATATTTCTAATGAACCTAGAGGAGAAAATCCTCAAAAAAAAAATACTTGCTAAATGTATTCAACACATCAAATGACTTATATACCATGGCCAAGTGGGTTTCATCCCTGATATCCAATGCCGGTTCACCATAAGAATTTCAATCAATGTAATACACCACATAAACAGATTAAAAGAAAAAAATCACATGATCATCTCTATAAATGCAGAAAAAGCAACAAACAAAACACAGCAGTCTTTCCTGAGGAAAACACTTCAAAAGATAGGAAAAGAAGGAAATTTCCCCAACATGATAAATGATATATACAAAAACCCACAGCAAACATCATGTTCAATGATGATATCCTAAAAGATCTTATAGGATATCATCCTATAAGATCTGGAACAAGACAAGGAGGCCCAATGTCACCACTCTTATGTAACATTGTGGTAGAAGTAATTGCTCATGCACTTATGCAAAGAAAAGATATAAAAGGTATCCAAATTTAAGGAAGAAATAAAATTTCACTAACTGCAGATGATATGATCCTATATATAGAAAGCCCTGAGAAATCTATAAAAATATTTTTCTAAAGCTTATAAATGAGTTCAGTAAAGTTGTAGGTTTTAGGATCAAAGTGCCCTGCTGGCCATGATGTTAATTATATCCATGGCTTTAATTCTAACCAGCTGGATGCTGGTGGTTAGCACTGCCATTTAGCCTCTGTTCATTTGGAAACCTATCATCTGCACTGACAGCAGGGAACCCAATTCTATGAAAGCATCTTCTATTCCCAACCCTGATTTATAGAAATATTGGCTTCTCAAAGATATTTTGCCTATTCAGTAGTTCATTCTTTATTCCCTTAATAAAAGGAGTATCCTAAGGGACATTACAAGGAGCATAGTAAGAAGCTAGGTTATTTCCTTTCATGGAAGTCCATTTTGACAACCTAACTTAGATCCTTCCAACACCTACCTCCATAATCTGCCAAGTAAACTGCAGCAACTCCACTTAATTCACTGTAGATATTGTTGTGTCAAAGTTTTAATAAGATATCCCAGGAATATATTAGAACTGCATCCAGATTTCCTTTCAAGGAGGTTGATTTAGAAGTCATGGAGAGGGGCCCTATGTCTGTAATAAACCTCCTCGTATCCAGCTTTAGATTCAGCCCCCACCACCTTTCCTCAATCCTTGATCAACAATCTCAAGATAATTCTTGAAGGTACTTGTTAACCAGGTCCTGCAGATTTTAGAATATGCTATATTCTCTTGTAGCAGGAGCACTAGTTTTTGTTCTGGAGGTTTTGGATGAAGGCAGGGAAAGCATAATCTTTCAGGGAATCTCAGGTGAAGATTTTGCAGAGTTTTCAGGCAAGTGGAGACCTCTCTGTTCTAGAGAGAAGGAAGGGACTGCTTCTGTCAGTTTGGATGGTTCAAAAAATATGAAAGTTCATGTATTTCAGGTACAGACAAGCACCATCCCAAGTCTCAGTGTCTAACTCCTTCCCTATCAGGTCCCTGACTTTAGTATTAAAGCCTGTGGAGCCCATGCATTTAATCTCCTTTGCAGTTATGTGACCCTTAAAATTAAGTATTCTTTTTGATTTTCAACAATCTTCTCTATGGATGCAGGAAATGAGAGTCCTTTTAAATGCTGCTGTGAAGTCAAGTGGCTTTCACAGCATTCTCTAAGCAAGTGGTTCTCAAAGTATGGTCCCTGGAGCAGCAGCATTAGCACCTCTGGGCCTTGTTAGAAACACCAATTCCTTGTCTTACCCAAGACCTGCAGAACCAGAATCTCTGGGTATAGGGCCCTGCAATCATATTTTAACAGGCAATTTAGGACCCACCACCTTAGGTTGATTGTTGGCTGTTGGGAGTATGTTATTCTTTCTTAAAGGGCTTCCAAGACAGCCAACAAAACCCAGGTAACTTGGCAATAAGATAATTACCATTTCCCCATACTTGATAAGTTTAGATATATCTCAGATTCCAATGCTTTTCCTTCTCCTGTACCCTCACTTCAAGTCACAGCAGGTAAGACTATTGGTCATGGTGATGTTACAACATGCCAAGCATGTCATGGTGATGTTACAGCATGTCAAGCACTTTATGGTGGTGTTACAGCATGCCATACATGTTTTGGTGTTATCACAGCATGCCAAGCATGTCATGGTGATGTTGCAGCATGGCAAGACTTACCACTACCCTATTTTCCCCCAGCAATGGAGGCCCAATTTCAATCTGAATGGTGAGAGCTTCATTTCTCAAATGCTCTTCTAGGGGTCTTGTTTCTAGGGTCACTTCCAGAACCAGCTCTCTTAGTTTAGGTTTCCCTGAAAGCAGAAGTTGAGATAAAGAATTGGGTGCAAATGGCTGATTTGTGAGGTGATGTAGGAAAGTATGAGGGAGAGAACAGGAAGTGTGAGACAGTAAAGGAAGAGAGCTGATATTAGAATGCATTAGCCATGCTGTGTGTAATGAATGGGACCCCAGACCTCCCAGGAGCTTGAAAAAATATACAGGATATTTTCATCAGAAAAAAAGATTTGCTAGAAGGTTTTTCCACTAGCTATCATTGTCCACTGTTTGAGAATTGCCGCTAGGGTCATTAAATCACTTGCACTTCTGAGAGGCACTTGTCTGTGTGCCACGTGGGTTCACAGGGTGTCAGAGAGCACCCTGGGCATTTAGTGAAAACATGCATAGGATGCTTGAGCTAGGTCCCTGTTAGTGTGTGTGAGGGGAGTCTGAGTCACAGAACTGCCCATTGCAGCTCTGCTGACCTCGAGCCTGGGCTGAGGAGATTTGACACATTTACACCAGAGGTGTCCACTTCAGAAGGTGAGATGTAAATTCTGAGTTCCACATTTGTACCCACAGGAATGGGGGTGAACCAGCTCTCAACAGGAATGCTCCCAGATACTGTTAACTCTGAGAATCAGAGGAGATGAGCTAAATGAAAATCCCACCAGGGCAATTTATGTCCTCAGGAAAAAGGCAATCTCAACAGAAGCAGAGATGAAGGAGGGGTCTTGCATTTTGCATGGTGAAAACCAGCTTGGCTATGACCCTTCCCCTTACCTAATAGCTTTTTGCACATAGTTGGTCCAAGGAAAAATACAACTCCTCCAATGATTAGTAATAAAAAAGTAAATGGGAGAGATAAGATAGATGGATGGATACATAGGTACATAGATATAGATAGATGTAGAAATAAAGGCACAACTCTAAAATGTAGTCATGCAGGGTAAATTAAAACACATGTTTATTAAAAGGACTTGTACATGGACATTCATGACTATATTCTTAAAGCTCCAAATTTGAAGCAATCAAAAAATCCACCATAAGGAAAATAGATAAACATTTTGTAACATATTCGATGCCAAAGAACTCAATGACAAAGGCAGAGAGAAGTGCAGATTCACACAGCAGCAAAAACAAATTTCAAAATATTATTTTGAGCTAACAACACATGCACCAAAGAGTACATTCTGATTTATTTCATTTTTAGGAATTACATGAAGTGGCAAAAAATGATGTGTGGGCATAGAAATCAGAACAGAGGCTGCATGTATATGGTGGGGTTTGGGTATTGATTGAAGGTACACAAGTTATTTTCTAAATTAATGGAAATTAATGATTCATATCCTGATAGGGTTTTGGATACTGTGGGGTATGGGGGAGTGAAAAGTTTTAAAATTTAACAGTCATTCAGTTAATATTGGCACATTTCACTGCATTTTAATTTTACATCACTTAAAAGTTGAAAAGAGAGAAGAATGATCATTAGAATGTAATGGAGACAAGGAGTTTTATTTTCCAAGTCTCCCCTCCTCCACTTTCCCCCAGACCCTCTCACTGATGACCTGACCAAGCTACCAGTTCCTGTGTGTTCCAAGAGGAATCCTGGGGAGTTCTCTGTGGTTTGTTGTGGCTGACAGATCCATGGTTACTAGGCAGAGCATGTGGGTGGCTACTGTGCCATAGAGGGGCTGTGAACCTCATGCCTGATATTGGGCTTATCATTGAGAATCTGCAATAAGTTGTGATGGAGCTTGTGCTAAAGGACATGAGTCCAAGTGTCATACTCCACAGCCTCCACCTGTCTTCAGCTTACTGGTGGGTTCCTTATTGTTGTTAAGACTTGACCAGTCTGTTAGAAGAATCCAGATTTATATAAGACAAGAAAAGCAGTCTGCTGATACACTGGCTGCACTGATTGGAGTGTAATGCCAGCTTCTTAACAGGATTAGTTTGCTCACAGAGTTTTATAGAGGCTGTGCCATCTTTAGATGCCAGGCTAGATAAAGAGACTTTAACAATACACAGCCTTATAGATACCTACAGAAACACAAAGAGATTGAAAGAGAAGTTGATGAGATTAACTTCACTGGCTCATAAATTAAAGGAATAGAGAACCAAAGGCTCCAAACTAGAGGAGGTGATAATGGAGATGCTAGATGCACTGAAGTCTCTCAGATGATGAGAATAGCCACAGCACAAGGCCATTTCCAAACAATGTGTGGGCTGATCCACCCTCTGATGACCTTTCCCCCCAGGATTGGGTCTGGGAGTTAAAGCAGTGCTGTTGCCTTCCCTCCACTCAGGCCTCCAGAGAATCCAGGCCATACTCACCTACCCGGCCTCCCTCTGAAGGTCCTGGAGGCCAGTGGATCCAATGGGGCCCTCTCCATTGATTGGAATTCCTCCATCTTCTCACCCTGGAAAGAGCCACACACAGTTCTCTTTTAGATGACAAAACTATCAACTTCTAGAAAAACAAAAGGAAAGATGGGACTTTATTTCTTTTCAAAGAAAGTTTGAATAATGTGACAGTAGTCAAAGAAAGTCCTATTTAAACCTTTACTCAAACTGAAACTTAATCAAACTACATATCCCCAAACAGTATTTTCTGTTTTATTTATAGCTTATTTATATCTTAAGTGATCTTAAATGATCTATTTCTTCTTTATTACTCTATATTTTATAAATATTGTATTTTAATTTAAATATATGTATACTGTTTAGCCATAAGAGGCATTTAAACATCAGCAACAATATTTTTAAGCAGAGTTGAATTCCTAATAGTCATAACTCCTAAATAAATTCAACTTAATTTTTTAACTAAATATGTATTAGCTAAAATGTTAAAAAAATAAATACTTTGTGGTGTAAACTGTATTCTTAGAGAGAACTTTATATCATTTAATATTTATATTCTAAAATAAGAAAGGTTAAAAAACAAAATTGGCAAATTCACATAGAGATGATTTTCTTTCTCTGCCATGTGCTGCACTGAGTTTTCTGACCATGAAGAAATCTTCCTTTGACAATTTGTAGAAATCTCCATGTCCCTCTCATCATGCCTCTCCCTCACCATCTGACATACCTGACAGGAAAGCTGAGGGAGACGCCGGGGTTTCCACCCTACAGAAATAGCTGGCATCCCCAGAATTAGTGGTTCCAGTCAGAAATGACACTCCTTCTATAGACAATGAGCACCAATTGGGGATTATTAGTGATGGTGTAAGGAAAGCAGGAAGTGACACTTTGAGGATGTTGGGGTGCAGAAATAAGACAAGGGATAGAACAGTCATTGTAAGAAGGTAAATGATTTCTCCTCAAAATAGAGCTTGGATCTGGGTATAGAATGGTAAAGATGAGAAAGAATGTTGCTGTCCTCATGGAATTGATATTTGCAGGGGGGTAGATACTGAACAGGGAAATTAAACAGAGCACAGAGGGTGCCATGTGAGGATAAAGTAAAGGAGAAGAATACACAGGACAGGCAGGAATGATGGATGTGGGAATGGGGGCTTGGGACAAGAAATCAGGGAATCCCCTGTAAAGAGGAACACATGAGCAATATGTGGGATACCTGGGGATAAGCAATGCAGGATGAAGGCATGGGCCAGGTGGTGGCTATGAAGTGGATGAGAAAGGGTTGTGTTTGAGGATCAGCCAGAGGCCTGAGAAGCCTAAGTGCAGTGAGAGAATGGTGGCCAGAGGACTGGGGATAAATGCTGACACAAGGGTAAAGTTTAATTTTAATTTAAAAGAACAGTGGCTGTGATGTGGTGGGAAAGGTATAGCAGGAAGAACAGGTGGAAACACTGACTGGAATTCTTTAAGATGTGAATGTTAATTGCTGCACTGGTTGGGGTGTGAGTTGGGAGCAGTGGAGAAAGAGAGAAATGTTCAACTCTAGGTCTTGTTCTGCAGAGCCCTGCAGGCTACTGATGCCTCTGTTATTTCTTTCCTCTCTTTATTGAGAGTATTGTTCTCCACCTCTTAGGACAGAGCCTCTTCTCAAGTATCTTCTGGTCCTGGCCACCCTTTCACATCCCTGGTGCTTGGGGGGAACAGCTGAGTGGGGCTCTGTGTGCCTGTGTGAGGTCTGTGTCTCTCAGGGCTCCTGGGGATTCACTGGCTAAGGACCCACACAGGCCCAAGGTGGATGCCTTGGGCAGCTTCAGTTCTCCACAAAATCATCCACCAGACTCCCACCTGGTTGTACTGAGGCTAATCACTGGCATTTTAGGAATTAAGAGGGGTAGCAGGAGGTGGACTCAGTCTAGAGGCTTTCTTTGGAGCTCCACTTTCAGTGGGTGTCTCAGCCTCTACCTCATCTATTCCTGCATCTACAAGTTCACAGCCTCTATCTTGTTTTTCCCATTTAGTGCAAATCTGGGGTGGAGACGGGGCCAGATACCTGCCTGTGCAAAGTGACAGGAAATGCATTTGTCTAACTCTTCTCTTCTATGGGTTACTTATTATTTTTACTTACAGTTTCCACCTAATAACAGACCAACCATGTTCCCTATTGGCCCAGGCACCAACAGCCCACTGGTCTAAGCAGCCCTTGACTCAGCCTGCTGTCTCTCTGACTACCCAAGACTGCCTAGAGCTCATCCCTGCATTGCCTGAGACTGGGTCCAGTCTAGTAATTGGTAGCTCCCTCTTTCCACTGGCCAAGGAGGCTGGAACCAGCTTTGGAGCCTGGTCCAGACTGTTCAAGCTCAGTCCCCACCTCAGACTATCATTTTGGGTCCTTTGGCCATGGCTTAGGATCATGTCCGGGCCAGGGATCTCCACTGGGTGGGGTTCAGGGCTGGCACAGAGGACAGAGTGGGTTCCAGGGAGATTGAGCATCTATGTAGGGCCAGATGATCCTGCAGAGCTGTGGGAGAGCCTCATCCTCAGTGCAAGGTTAGGAAAAAATGGACCCCTGTGTGGGGGATCCAGTCTTGGGTACCCCCATAGGGGTCATGGCTAGAGTGTGTCTGTAAAATGGGCACTTGTGGTGGCAAGTTAGGGCTGAATTTGATCACCATTTTAAACCCAGGGGAAGGTGGGTGGTGGGATACTCTGTGATTTTCTAATTTCCAACCTAAGCTTTGGAGTGCTGAAATTAAACTCTAGTGTGACACTTATACTTTTATTCACCTGCTGGGAAACTGAACAGCCCAGGCCTCCCATTGGCCAGCTTTGGCCCATCCTGATTTTTGGGATCCAGGCTTCTGTCTAGTAACAGGCTATTTGCAGTTCCCATTGACTGGGGCTAAACTTACTTAATAATAATGATAATATCCCTTATTACATTGAATGTTAAACTATTGGCAGACATTTAGTTCAGCTGTAGTTTACATAAGGAGTAATCCCTTTTTTTAACTTTTCATTTCAAAAAGAATTTGCTTTGATTATGCATTAGCTTTTATGCATATGGATAAACATACATATTTAGTTATATAATTGTATGATTGGTATGTTCAGGAAATGATGCTTGCACATGCATTGCGTGATCAAAAAAGGAGTTGATAACTCAACCCCTGGGTGGGAATTTTACTATGTAAATTAAGCAAGTTGAAGTGAGGCCAGCCAGGTGTTTCTTTTGCACAGATCCTGCCAACCAATTGAACCTGGTTTTCACCCTTCATTGCTTCAACAGAATGTTCTTGTCCACAAGAAATGCAATTTGGCATCAAGGGAGGTTTGCATCTCATTACTTCTAATTTACATATAATTCTCTGATTTGTATCCTAGAAACAGGGAACAAACAAGTTACTTTCAGGTATTCTGTCCCCCTACATCCATCCTTTGTATTTTATTTTTTCATACATATTTTCTCAAGAGACACATCTATGAAAGGGACAGCTAGGCAAAGCAGTTTTGAGAGATTTTAATTGAATTGATTCATCAAGAACAACAGAAAAGTATAATGCAAACACCTCTATAAATATATTTGACTTGTCTTGGTGTTTTATGGGTTTTATATTGCATGATGGATCTTTCCCATGTGAAGACTCTTCCAAAGGATTCATCCACACACATTTACATGCACAGAAAATACCCAGAAGAGTTAAACAGAGCCACTTGAAAGTTAATTAATTTCTTGTTAGGAATATATGCATGCAGGTATGAATGTATATATTTATAGACAATTCTGTGACAATTCCTTTTGTAGTGGATAAAAAAATAATAATAGTAAACTGACTTTTTTAAATTAAGGAAAAGACTGAAATGTCTCTCTCATGACACTGAATGCCCTAGTCTCAACGCCACATCTCCACTTTAGGCAGCTGATTCAACAAGACTGGCTGATGGCTGGTAGGACTAGTGGAGATCAAATTCAGTGTAGGCTATATTTACTCATTCAGACACTTACACTAACAGATGTACATCTATACCTTTTGGGTTCATATATAAATGGTATACATTTTGTATATTTTATTTACATATTATACTTAAATTTACAGAACATGGATTATTTATCAATCTCTAATCATTTTTAACTGCTAAGGACTTCAGTGTTGTCAAAATCCCTTATACATTTAAACCAGGCCCCCAATACCACGCACGGTGTCTCTCCTTTTTAAGTTATCAGCTAATATGGTCACTGCAACTCCTCAAACAAAGTTATTTGCCACATATCCTAGGTATACTCCTAAATTAAAGGGAAACACATTGCTCTTTCAGACTCCTACCACTCTGATGGTCAGCAATAGCTCAATATCAGTAGATCTACAGTGTACTTTGCCTCCAAACTGACTCTGTTTCATAGCTGCTATACACCAGGCCAGTGGAACACTAAAGCCTACATTTCTGTTCCCTCAAAAACCAGCAGTGCTCAGTATGCTTTGTGAAAAATATACCAAGTGAAGCAATAATTGCCAAAGTAATGTGAATAAAACCTAAATAAATATAATTGGCACTATGGCCTGCTTCTATGGTGAAACAATATGTATGATATTGCAAACCTAGAGCTCACCCATTGGCAGTTCATGTCTTAAGGCCTATGGAAAAACATCAACTGTCATTTTGCTTACTTAAAAAGATCTCCCTCACTGGATACCTAGTAAACATTTATGTTTACATCCTTAAGCTTAATCTTCTTGCTTCACAAGAGCTCATCCAAAGTCTTCCTTGACTAGGCTGCCACCATGGCAGTTGCACACAACCAAATGGGCTGTGGGGTATGCAGACATGTGTCAACCTCCAGTAGCTCCAGTTTTTCTTGGAATATCTTTCCCTTGTCCTTGACTAATTGGAGTAATTGGTTAATGACTATAAATCATAACTGCCCTTGTAGATGGCAACTCCCAAAACCCACACTCCTATACTTACTCTGCTTCTGTTAAATATGTCTCTTCTACTGACAGGAAACATGTCAATAAAACCCATTCCATACCTTGTATCAGTTTGGGTTGGCCTCTCCTGTATGGTAACAGAACGCAGGGTCCTAGATGCTCAAGCAGCTTTTTGTCTCAAAAGAAACAGTGGGAGGCTTAACAAATCTCCTTCCTTAAACCTATCCTACTGCAGGGATCATGCCTGGAGAGGACTGGCAGATAAACTATACGCCATCTTGCAGGGACATAAGTACCTCTTCCTGCCAAACTGTTAGTGATACATCAGACCAAAGAAAGATTTTCACAAGTCTATCTAGGTGAGTAATGAGCACTTATTTATTGGGCTTACATGGGGTCCTCATCTTTGGTAGTGGGAAGATGAGATGGTTCCAAGCCTAGCCCTGGCCTAGTCCTCATACTTGGTCACAGGAGAAGAAATGGTACAGCCCAGGTTTGACATCTGTATTCACTACCAGAGAAGGATTATTTTATGAAGCATGTCAATGTGCAGCACAGGAAAGGGAGCTGTTTTCTAAGGAATGAAGTGAATGCTCACAAACCAAAAGGACAGGAAAAAGATCCTAAAAGAACAGATGTTTTCTGCAAGGCAGGAAAGGCTCATTGATATTGGGGTGATTATAGGAGGTGATTAGGCAGTTTGGGGAAGACAGATGCCATGACAGGCCCCTGGAAAAACAAGTTAGCATCATGGTGCAAGATCCACTGATAAGTCACCCATCACAGGGATTTGCAGTTTTAACTATTTAGGGATGCTGCTATTTGGAGTAGGGGAATGAACTGGAAGGGTTAGGGGAGAAAATGCAAAGTCATCTATGATACAACTATCCAGAACTCACCCCCCACAACCCTAGTGGTGATTAAACAGTCCAGGCTAGTGTGAAACATGGGCAGTGAGGATCCTTTTAAACATGTACACCCACAGTGATGTGCTTGGGGTCACAACTCAACCCACAGGTCCTGGCACATTTAGTAGCTCTGAGAACCACAGTGGGGATTTGGGTGATGCTGTCTTTCATGTACATGTGTCAGATGAGACAAATTACCGACCACAGTAATTAATTCAAGTCCAGGTAGACCTAAGCTTCTTGAGTCCCAGGTGATGGCAAATTGGTGCCATCACTACAGAAAATTGGGGTCTTGGCTGCATATATTTTTCATGAAGATGAACCTCCTGAAGAGGTGGGAAATTGTGTCCACTCCATTTGAAACTGAGAGGGCTCTGTGTCTTCTGTGAACAATAGAAGAGGAAGCA
This sequence comes from Tolypeutes matacus, assembly GCA_026826555.1. Classification (NCBI taxonomy): domain Eukaryota; kingdom Metazoa; phylum Chordata; class Mammalia; order Cingulata; family Chlamyphoridae; genus Tolypeutes; species Tolypeutes matacus. The sequence continues at coordinate 202,876 of JAKSZT010023011.1, forward strand.
AGATTCACAATCCTGTTTTATAATTCAGAAGGTGAGAAACTGGCATCTTCTACTTCATGTCTCTTGGAACACTATTTTTCAGATTCCTGAGCGACATATAAGAAGTCTGATCATCCTGACAACATCACTCTGCAGTGGCCATTATCACATGTCTGGTTGACAGGACCATCTGTGGCTAGCCTTCCAGTCATTCCTCCCAAGGTAGCAGAAATGTGAGTGAAAATATCAGGGCTTATGAAATCTGAGCAGATACTACCTGAATTCCACCAAGTGACCCTGGGTCAGACCATGAGGAAAAGGTGTCTCATCCAGGATAGCCTACATATTCCAAGATTATCCTTGGTAAGACAGGTTATTATACACAGTCAATATTATACTATAGAAAAATGTGTATAAGTGATAATGACCTATTATTTTGTCAATTATATGTTTGCCTCATCAAAATTTCAGTAATAAATATAAATCTCATTAACAGATACAAAAGAAAACAGGATCAAGTTCCTAATAGTTTAGTATACTAGGATGCTGACCTGTTTTTTCAGAAGCCTGTCATGGTACCTCTCTTCACCAAACTGCCTAGTCACCTCCTATAATCACCCTAATATTGATAAGCCTTTTCTGCATATACACATATTGAATATGTATATATCTTATATATATATAGTTTAGATATGAAATTTACTTAGAATATATCAATAGGTTTCCTGAGAAAATGTTTGCTAATGATTATCACATAGAATTGGGAATGGGATGCCATGTTCATTGGGATTTTAGTTTTCACAGTACATTCTTTTCATTTTGTGGTGCAACTCCCTTGTCTTCTAAAACATTAAGAGGAGGATTTAAGGAAAATCCAGATAGCAAATGAGGTCCTGGAAAGTCCATCTTGGCCTGCCCTTATATGTGCTGTTTCATTAAGCATGGCTCTAGAATCCCTGTCCCTTTGGAAAAATGACTCCATTCCCAGTTTGACACCATGATAATTCACTCCAAAATCCTTGGACATTCTCTAAGAAAACGTTGGCATTTATCAGGTCATGCCATGTCTCATCTAGATGACTGAGTTTTCACAGTCGTTCATCAACACACAGACTCATCTTCACAAAGAACTTTCTACAGTGCCTTCTTGTCTCTTCTACCAGCAATTACTGTGGGATAATGTCTTAAGTACTTTCATTTTCCCTTTGAGTGGTAGCAAACTATTTACACTGAGGGATTTCCAGTGCACACTGCAGAATCCTGAGTCCACTCTAGGAAATTCAGTCACACCTTAGAGAATAATAACTATCAAGTGGTGAGAAGACCTAGGAATAGAGAGAAAGAGGGAGAAAGCTTTTCAGGCCTAAGAGACCCAGGACTGGTCTTCCTTTTTCAAAGGAAGACAGTTACATGATGTATTAATCATCCAAAGGGTTGCTGATATAAAATACCAGAAAGTGGTTGATTTTTGTAAAGGGTATTTATTTGAGGTAGAAGCTTACAGTTACCAGGCCATAAAGTGTAAGTTACTTCCCTCACCAAAGTTTATTGCCATGTGTTGGAGCAAGATGGCTGCTGTTGTCTATGAGGTTTCAGGCTTCCTGGGTTCCTCTCTTCCCAGGGCTTGTTTCTCTCTGGGCTCAGATGCCCTGCTTTCTTCACAAGGCCAGATGTATACTATCAGGTAACCAGCTCTGTCTCTCTCCCCAGGGCTTGATTGTCTCTGGGCTCAGTTGCTCTGCTCCTCCATGTGTTTACTTTCCAGACTTCAGCTCAAAATACCAGCATCAAAACTGCAGGAACTCCTCTGATCTGCTGTGTAGTTTTATCTGTGAGTTTTTTCCCACCAAGGGGGCAGGGACTCAATGTCCTACTGACATGGCCCAATCAAAGTCTTAATTATAATTTAATCAAGTAAAAGTGAAACTTCCAAATCCAATACAATCTAATGTGCAAACATGTCAGTTTACAAACATAATCCAATATCTATTTTTGGAATTCATAAATAATACCAAACTACTACACATGAGAAAGCAAAGAAGGGGTTCATGAGTTTTGACTTGGAGGGTTGTGAGGCCCTGACAAAGATCTTCCTCTGATACTGCACAGGACCTCCCTGTCACTCCTTTTTTGAACCTACTTCTGCAGCCAAACTCTGACCCCAAGCTCCTGTTGAGGTCTGAGGTGACATTTACATAACATACAATGAAAATAGTAGCAGTGGTGTGTAGCATGGTTCTGGGGAAAGAAAATAGGATTATTTGATCTGTACAGCCCTACTCTGCCCACAATTGTCCTCAAGAATGAAGTAATATGGTTACCAGACCTTTGAAAGAGTCCTATTGTGAACAAATGTTCTAAGTTGCCATGTTTTGTGATTTAAATCCCCCCTCAGTGTTGCTAGTCTCTCAGTGGATTCTGGTAACTGCAACTAGGTACATTATTATAGAGAGGTTCCTAAAATGCACAATTTGTTTATCTGTGAAAACAGGTAGTTCCCTGATCCTATTCTATAGTCAAATCACCAGTTATCTTGGTCTTGTTTTCTCATATTTTTGATAAATGGGACATAGTTTCTTCTTCAGAATATAATTTAGATGAAAGAATATTTAACTTTACACATTTTAACTAATGGATTCATTTACATAAGTACATTTGTCTTATGCATTTACTTTTATTGTCTCCTTCAATGAAAATACAGTTGTTTCTGGCTTTGAAAGGAAAGGGCATTCTTTAGGGGAAGGAAGTGGAAATGAGCAAGGCAGGTCAGGATGAAAGGAAGGTCATGTAGGAGAGAAAGTAGCATGTCTACTTCCCCAAGGCTGGAGTTCATTTTTCTAGGGCAGCCCTTTAATTCTAAAGCTATGCTCTCAACATTGGTTTGTATTTCTCTAAGCTGTCTCTAAGATACATGAGTTGACCATAATTGTTTGAGGGATTCTTTAAACTTCTACTACTAGAGATAATATTTTTATTACCAGATCTTTTATTGCTTCATTTTGTGTCCATTCAAATTTGGAAATCTAAGAAAAGATGGTTATGCCTAAGTTAAGTTTCTCTTATTCTTCATATTCCCCTTTCATCAAACTATCTATAAGGCATTTTATTTTTCTCCTGTACTGTTTACTTTAAAAACACCATCACCAATGAGGGCTCAGGTTTTATAAGACCTGAAGGAGGAATGGGCTTTCCTCAAATAAAACAGAAGAAAATTAGTATATCAAGTTAGAATGTTGACATAGGATAGTTTAATCAAAAAAGCATATATAAATAACAGAGGGCCTGTGGGATTTATCTGGAAAGTGTTTTTACAAGCAAAGTTTCTATATCACTTTTTTTTGTTTTTGTTTTAAATTTCATGATAATCTCTCCATTTTCCTCTTCCCTCCATGTTTATCACTTATTTTACATTCAGGTCACCTTCATACATATTTTCTAGCATGGGGAATCCATTCTTTTCTCTGCCCAAGTCCACTCAGGGTAGTTTTTTCATAAATTTTTTCTAAGAGTTGACAGTTGAGTCATTTGCTTGTTTTTCTTGTTTTGACATTTTGCTACTTCTCTCCTAATTCTAATTTAAATGGAGTAAACATTTTTCACCAGTTTTAAATATTTTAGTTATGTATATTTTTATACTCACCTACATATAAACTTATTACTAGAGAGCATTTTGCACATTTTATGAATTATTTGTACACAAAATGATTCATATAATTCTTCCTTAACCACTATAAGAATTACCTCATCACATTTTCTTTACTAAAAGGATGTATTTTGTGATTCCTGAAGGATATAAGTCTTTTCTCTGAGTCATCAGGTAGGAAACTGAGCATGAGGTCATGAGTGCTTAGAAGAGGGAAGATTGACATAGGAAACAGAGTGTATATTTCTCCTAAACTGGCTTTATGAATGGAAAGAATGGGATATTTAAGTATTTCTAGGAAAAATAAAATATGCATTAGTGAATATTTGAATCCAGTTAAATACAGTTTCTTTCAAGTAACACCATTTATCTGTAACATCCCTTTAAGACCAAAGATTCTATGTCACCATGGTATCTTGTGTTTATTGGAATCCTATGTTGTCTTGTTTTTTTTCTTATTAGACTCCCTCAGTGTTAATTACTGGATATTTTCAAGGAAATTTCTCTAGAATGGATTGCCTTTGCTCTGTTATGGCAAGGTATTGTCTGAGTTCATTTCATGATCCTATTCTTTCAACTCTTAAGTCAATGTTTGCTTCACTTTATTTAGGTGGATTCCTTTTATAATTTTCATCTCATTTCCTGAATTAGTATGTAATTCAATTTGGGATACTAATGACAAAGTATACATTTCTAGATAAATATTGTGTTCATTAGCACACTAAACCAACTGACAGTTAACAAATAATCTTATTTGTTCCATTAAACAAAATGGAAACTGGTTAACTAATATTTCCAGCTATTATCATTAAGGGAGTCATACACACACAGGCAGGAGTAGCCTTAGAATGGTTGTCTAAAATGTCCATTCTCACTAAAAGCTTCTGGAGGGTGTTGTTGAGATGAACATCTCCTGGGATATTTTTAATAAAATTCTTTTTAATAAAAGGTCTAATTGTCACAGCAATAATTTTCAAACATCACAATTTCCAAGTCCAGACATGTGTGGGGTTGGGGGAGGAAAATGAAAACATAATGCAAATAGTGGAAAAGGGGAGGATTTAAACTTTGAATTTCTTAATATTTAGAAAGTAATTCATTTTTTCACTCCATCTGAATATTTTCTCAATAGTAGGGGTGGTTTTCAAGGTTTTGCTAGGAGTTGCATATAGTTGAACATGCAGTGTCTCAAAAATTATTCTGCTTTGAAAAATGCAGTGCTCCTGGAATTTTCTACTAAAATATATATGAAAATCCTGGAGTTGTGCTTAATCTATGAAAGATATTTCCATGAGTTTGTTTCTCACAAATAATATATCATTTTCAAAAACCTAAGTGCAAGCTAAAATATAATGCATGATTGTAGGAATTATGCAATCAGACATACTGGTTGGAAAAATATTTGAAAAGATATATAAAGAATGCACATAAAAGTTCATTATGAATATTGGGTGCACTTCTAAATTTAAAATAGTATATATATATATTTTTGGACAGCCACATTTTTAACCCACATGGTTAAAACAGAAAAAAAGATACTTCCTAAACCATTCACCATTAATTATAATGAAATAATTTCTTTTACTCAAGTAAAGGATTTCATTTTCTATAATTTTTTTTTTTAAATTACCAATTAAACTATCAAAACTGCTGTTCTGATTGAAAAGGTGATTTTTATCTTTATATTGTTGTCATCTTCTTCAAAGCCTTCCCCAACCCTCAGGATCTTCAGCCTGGTGTCTTCACTTCCCCCTGGCCTCCTCCCTTGGACCACCAGGCTGAGTCTCAGACCTTGGTCTCAGACCTCATATCCTGGAGCTTTCAGTTGGGGTTTGCTTCCCCTCTCCTTTCCTCCCCAAAGACACAATGTGAACCAGCCTTTTAGGACCAGCTCAAACCCAACCACTTCCCCAATGCCCTCCATACTTGCCATCCAGTCTGTACATTTTGATGCCCACAGTATAACTTATGTCAATTCTATGTCCAGCCACCATAGCAAGATTAAGCTTCTAGAAGCAAAACCATGTCTCATCCTCCTTTAATTCACTGTTGGTGTCAAGCTATTATGTCCAGCTCTGCTGTTTCACTCATGATGCAGTGAACAAGCATTTATTTTACACTTTTGCACATCAGGCACTGCTCTGAAGAGAATAAAGGAGAATGGAGTTCATAAAAGGGGCAGACAAGCTGCTAAACTGTCTTCTTTATTTGCAGGACATGTCTTAGCCGACTTCAGGTTGGTGGGGCATCTTCTGCAGCTACTTATGACAGCAAGGAAAGTAAAAAACTTCTACCAGGGCTCATGGGGCCAGAGAGAATGGACAGCTGCTCAGGCTATGACACCTCAACAACTGGGTCAGAGGCTGCCTGCGGGTAACTGGAGTGATAAGTGCCTGAAGCTTAAGAATAGGTTGGTCTATTTAAAGGGTGTGGGAGCAATTGGACAGTCTGGAAAGTAAGGAGGAGGGCTCAGGTGGCTCTGGGCTGCCTGAGCATTAGGCCTGGGGTAAACAAGCCTCAGCATCAATGAGATCCCAGGATATTTCCAGAATCCACAGCCTTCAGGCAGCCCCAGGAACCAATGCAGGCCTTCTCACCTTATTCACCTGGAGAAATGTGTGTGTGGACACTGGTCAAGCAAGGCACAAGGAGCAAACACAAACAGATTTATCTAATCAATAATTTGTTTTCAATTTTAATAATGTTTTAATTAACTCAATATATCCAAAATATTGTTTCACCATGTAACTTATATAAAAATTAACAATGAGATATTTTACATTCCTTTCTTTCAAACCAAGTTTTTGAAATCCAGTGTGTAATTTGCACTAACAGTACATCTCAGTTGAGATTAGGCACATTTCAAGGGCTCAATATCCACATGTGGTGAATGGCTACCATAGTGGACAGCACAAATCTAGTCTTGTCAAAATTGGTCCTACTTTTTGAATTCCCTTGAATCAGTTTCTCTACAATCTCACTTCCATAAACTATCTTTAAGTAGACCTTTTCAGTTCATATTATATAATTTTTCCAAATTGATCTTCTAGGGTTTACATTTAATCATATCATTTCTCTGCTTAGAAATTTTCAGTGGATCAGAAATTATACTTGGGAAGCAGCTGTGGCTCAATCAGTAGGGCTCCCATTTACCATATGGGAGGCCCCGGGTTCGGTTCCCGGGGCCTTCTGGTGAAGGCAAGCCCGCCCACACGGCGTGGTTAGCTGACCCAGCGAGCACAAGCAGCAAGGGGGGAGATAAATGAATAAATAAATAAAATCTTTAAAAAAAAAAAAAAGAAATTATACTAATATCAAAATTTCTCATCTTGACATTTAAAATCCATTATGATTTATTCTTAACCTATATTTCCTATCTTATTATCTGATATTTCTCACTTCTCCACATCTTGCCTATAATCTTTATTATTTTATTTTTTAAAGAATCTTTAGATTACATAAGTGTTACATAAAAATATAAGGCAATGGATGTAGGCCATTTTAAATCAGCACACACCACTCAGAACTGAGTGGGAGAGAGTGTGGTCTACAGTGTGAACTGTGGTCTATGGTTGGTGGCAAGGCTCCAGGATGTGTAAGTTCATTGAGGTTGGTGGGCCACACTATGGGAGATGTTTGTGTTGGATGTGGTGGGAGGTGTGGGAGGTGGGCAGCATGGGAATCCCAGTGGGTTCCGTGTAATATTTTGGGTAATCTAAGCACCTCTTAAAATATATGTATATATATATAAAAAAAATAAAAATAAATTTCCAAAAAAAAAAAAAAAAAATATAAGGGATTCCCATATGCCTCACTCCCCCCACCCACACCTTCCCACATTAACAACATTAGTATGGTACATTTCATTAGTATGGTACATTTGTTACATTTGATGAACCTATATTGAAACACTGCTACTAACCATGGACTACAGTTTACATTATAGTTTAAATTTTGTCCCACACATTTTATAAGTTATGACAAAATATATAATGGCTTGTATTCATCACTGCAATGTCATGCAGGACAAATCCAATGTCCTGACAATGTCCTCATATTACACCTATTCTTATCAATACTCTTACCATGCACTCATTTGCCTTCTCCCCCACCAGCCAATTCCCCCTAAAACAAAATAAAATTTAGAACAGAACATCATAAAACAGCAGAATTCCATTGATTGAGGAGTCAAGGCCTCAGATCAACTCTATAGAAGATTTCCGAGGCTTGTGGAATGAATAAGAATATCTGGCCCATATCATCATCTCCCCTCTGATTATCTTGCCCCACTGCCTTGACCATGGCTCAGCTGCTCCTCTTTTTGTTCCTTTTATTTCTCCTTCTTCTGCTAAATAACAAGCATTTCCCTGTATCTCCAGTTTGAATTCCTGAAAGACAGAATCTAATTTGGTCTTCTGACCTTTTTTGGTTGATTCTTTCATTGGGGCCACTTCATGGTCATGCCAGCCTAGTCAGGCTACCTGATCTACTGGGCAGAGGCCCATGGGCAGGACCCTTCTCTCTGCAAGGAGATGGGGTAGGGTACTCTCAGCAACAAGCAATGGAATGCCAAACACAAGGGACTTCCAGGAAGTAGTTTTTCTCATGCAGAAGGGTGGTTCACAAGGTTGACTCAGTGGCTTTGTGATAGCATCGGGGATGGGCTCTTCGCATCTCTCCCTCTGCCAAGTGATCTGATGGTAGTTACTTCAGTTCATTGAATGCATCATGTCATAAAATTTCCCAGATGGCACCCAAAAGGCATGACTTTTAATCTTGTTGTCAGAACTGAGTCAGAGTCCATCCTTGAACTGTGAGAAAATCCAGGAGAAAGTATAGCTTGTATTTAGGAAAATGGATTCTGTTGGCAAAGTAGATAGTAGGGATGTGTAGGTGAGTAAAAAGTTTAAAAAGATACCAGATCTTACAGTGATGAAAGCCACAATGAAAAAAATTATTTTATTTTTATATATTTTTATTTTTGTATTTCATTTGTTATTTATTATTTTATTTTATTATTTTTTATTTTTTTAACATTTTTTGGCATTGTTTTGGGGGAGGTTTTGGATCACAGAAGGGTCACAACTGTGGCAGGAGAGGATCACTGGTACTGGTGCAGGGTGTCAGTGATAGGGGGACATGTGGGGATGGGTGCACCTGATGCATGCCTCTATTGCATATGAATATGTTCAATTGGTCATGGGGCATTGTCTCAGTGGGTGGAGACCCACACAATAACCAAAAGAATATTGAATTCCTATCCTGGGAAGATCTCCTACATTCTCTAATAGAGCAGCAAGAATCCCCTGAGTACATGGGCAATACCTAGTGAAGGAGTACATTTATGCCAGGCCCTTGATATTGATGGTTTTATTTATGAACTTTTCTTGTGAAATTGCAACTTAGCCTACTATTATATATTGCCTAAGAGTTACCTCTTGAAATCCTCTTTGCTGCTCAAATGTGGCCTCTCTCTAAGCCAAACTCAGCATATAAATTCACTACCTTCCCCCTCTAGCATGGGTCATGACTCCTGGGGATGAATCTCCCTGATACTAAGGGATTATTACCAAGCACTAACTAATGATGAATCTGGAAAAAAAGACCTTGAACAAAAGGGGGATATATTGAATGCAAATGAGTTTTTAAGGCTATGAGATTTAAAAGTGAGTTGGGAGGCTATTATAGAGGTTACACTTATGCCTGTCTCATGAGGAACTTGACATGCTCATGTCTACCATATGACTACCACATTGACTACCACAGTAAACAGTACCCAAAACAGTAGGGCTCCTGAGGGCTCTGGAGAAATCTAGATACTATATACAGGGCAGACAATCTTAGGAATTCAGCACCCTGTCAGTGGACCTTACTTTGGAATATATGCTCCCCAATGTAACAGTGTTGGTCCCTTATAATTCCCTACCCATGGCTCTTTTGCCCCTTTTATTTGAACCTATAATTAGCACTATACTTGTTAAACATATATCTCAGAGACTTAAATCTTCAGTCTGCTCCTATGATGGTTGAGCCCTGAATCTCAGCAGAGTTGCAAAACCTATATTCCAGTTCATTAGACTCATCCAGACTCATCCTAACAAAAGGATGATGATGGGCAATGCCCATCCCAGGAAGTGCAGAGTTCCTGCAACTGCAAGCAACACAGTTCCATCCATCTGTCCCATGTGATCTAAGCCCTATCTCATTTGGAGACAAGCTGGGCATCACAATCCCCAAATCCTCAAGATGGAGGAATGAACAAATGTTAAGTGGGGAAAGCAAACTATTGACTCAAGTAGAATTATTATTATTCTAGCAATGGAAGAACTTGTATCATTAATATGAAGGCATTGACCACCAGAGGTTCTGAGAGGAGAGAGATGGAAGAATAAGTGTAACATGGGGACATTTTTGGGACATTGGAATTGTCCTGTGACATTGCAATGATGGATACAGGTGATTATACACTTTGTCAATACCTATAAAATTGTGTGGGGCAAAGTGTAAGCTATAATGTAAACTATAGTCCATGATTTGTACAAAGCTTCAATATGTGTTCCTCAATTGTAACAAACATACCACACTAATGAAATATTTTGTTAATGTGGGAAAGTGTTGGGGATAGGAGGTGTGGTATATGGGCATCCTCTATATTTTTAAAGTAACACATGTAATCTAAAACTTCTTTTAAAAAATCAATAAACAATTGAAACATATTTCTACTATATGTCAAAAAACAATTTCACTATAATGTTAAAAGTTTGAAAAATTCTGTCCAGGCACACACATACAAAAATTAAACAGGCAATTTCAACACAGCACTGTGGGTGCTACCATCATCCTCTAAGACTGATTTTGGGTAAGTTACATAATCTCTTTGAGACTCAGATTCCTAAAATTAAAGATGAGAATGAAAATATCCACATCACAGAGCTGGTGTGCACATCAATAAGAAGTAATATATAAGAAAGTCTATTTTGATACATTACATATATTTAATAAACATTTATTTCTTCCTCACCATCTCCTACAGAGTAAATACAGAATAAATACTCTTAACTCAAGGAAACAATGCTTACCTGCACTGTTATATTCTTGAGTTTTGTTGGCTATTTGTCAAAAGAACCAATTTGCCTGCAAAATAAAGGAAACATGAAAAATTCAAAAGCTGGCCTGGTACATGCTAGGAAATCATTTAAAATGTAACCATACTCCACTGCATTTTTTAAAAGCTCAGTAACTACACTTGAGCATCCAACAAATTTCCACCTAGGTCATCTGATTATCCGTTTGCAACATCCCCAGGCATGAAACCTCTGAATAATCTTCTAGTCCTTCCTTCAATGAGTGCATTGTTAAAGTGGACTTTTTGAGCATTTTCCCTTCCTATCTAGGGTTTCTGGGATGATTTGTAATCATCTCTCATCTGAAATCAAACACACTAAATGGCACTTTTGCCTTCAAACTCTCTTCTTTACAGATGGCTCAAATTATTCACATTTGATTCTGAGACTCAATCAAATTATCCCTATCCCTGATCATATCACCTCTTGATTCAATTCCATTCATGGATTATTTCCCTACCAATTATGACTTTAAAAAAAGACTTTGGGTATCCTTCTCTATCCTCTGGCTTCCATTCAGAGACTCCTGCTCCTGGACCAAGATCCAAGAATCATTCCATTATCAGAGATTGTGGTCAGGATGTAGTTTCTTGGCTTTGTCATGAGAAAGAATTCAATGATGAGCCAAAAATTAATTAAACAAGCAGAGAACTTATTGGGGGTTAAGAAAAGAGAACAGAAATGCACTCCCAGACATAGCAAGAGAACAGAAGTACACCTTCAGAGAGATGAAGGTAGGCATTATCAAGGGAGAGAAATATCAATTTCTGCCCTGGGGCCCTCTGTTTTTTGGGTGTACAGCACTCCAGGGTTGGCAATGATTGACATATTTGAGACAAAGCAGGGGAACTCTATTGAGTGATTTGATTTGCTTAGGGGTGTGAGGGTTGCTGTCCAGTGGTGATTGTCTTCTGGATGCTGTCCACAAGCTATGTGAGGCATGTTGGACAGTAGTGATTGGCTTCTGGTCATTATCCATGAGGCATGAGATTACCTGAAAGCCAGGTGGGTAGGTGGTGGTGATGTCCCTCCTGGCCTTCCCTCTTTCCTGCCATGTAATGATGTTGCTGGCTTCCTTCTGATAATGCAGCCCCTGGATGCATACTGTGCACTGCAGGATGTTTGTGCTATAAGCTGCCCCTTCCAATTTTGCATGCTTATATTAGTCAGCAGGCAATTGCCTCAGTTTCTTTTAAGTGGCTTATTAGTTTCTCCATCCCCTACTTCCTTAGGTCCCTATTCTATCCTGCCTTACTTCTTTTATTTAAAATAATCTAAGATAATCTCCTCCAGGAACCTTGTACCAGCAATGGTACCAAGTTATATCTGTCCCATAAGACAAGATCATTTGGAAGTTTGGAGTTCAACAAGGCTGAAAACAAATAGTGATAAGCCAACTCTCTTTTTCACTGGAATGTAAGCTCTGCCATACTTGGCTTGATGTTTAGGCTGAAGAAATTCTGTGCATCTATGTTGTGCTTGAAAATTTTCAAAAACATTCTCTTGCACCACCTTTTGTATCAGCTGAATAGTTTCACAAAAAAACATGACATATGTAGAATACATAATATTGTTGCATGTACTCTAAGGGGTCCAATGACTTGCAAAGGTCACACAGTTAGCAGGGGCTGAAACTTGAATGCCCCTTGACTTTCTGCCATCTAGTCCAGTGCTCTTTCAATCTACCTCAGCCACCCCTGTACCATAAGTATGGAAATATGCACCAAGTCAGTGTGCCTCATTGCATTTATTATTTACTTTCCTGCAAATAGCTTACCAACCATAAAAGAGGTGAGATTCAACACATTCTTCAAGTTTTCTTTATCTGGAGCCCTTTATGATTTGCACCTGCAAATACTTGTTGAACAGCACCATGGTAAGTGTGAGGTTGCATTAGTTTCCTAGTATTGTTAGTATTGTAATAAATTGCAACAAAGTTGACATAAAACAGAAGAAATTTATTATCTCACACTTCTGGAGGGCAGGAGTCCAAAAGCAAGTTGTGGACAGGGCTCTGTGCCCTCTGGAGGCTCCAGGGGAGGACTCATCCTTGTATCTTCCAGCTTCTGGTGGTTCTGGGCATTCCTTGGCTTGGGCTACATCACTCCAATCACTGCCTCCATCTCCACCTGGCCTGTTCCCCAGTGTTGCTGTGTGTGTGTGTCTCACTATTAAAAGTACACCTGTGGTTAGATTTAGGGCACACCAAGGTAATCCAGGAGGAGCCCATCTCAAGATCTTCAAGTTAATTACATTATCAAGGACCACTTTCCTGAAATAATTTCACATCCACTGTTTCCTGATATTAGGACATGAAAAAAATATATTTTGGGGGCCACCATTCAGCCCACTACAGATGAGGATAAGAGAAAAAGTATGACATGATTGCTGACTTCAAGGAGATTATAATTGGGTTGCAGAGATAAGACATGCTATTAGGAGACAATTCTGCATGTCACTCATATTTCTATGTCTTGAAAGCAAGGTACTTACAGCCCTTTGCTTTGTACTGTCTACATGCTATTAGGAGACAATTCTGCATGTCACTCATATTTCTATGTCTTGAAAGCAAGGTACTTACAGCCCTTTGCTTTGTACTGTCTTTTCAAGGATGTTTATATAGCAAACAGCTTTGGAAATAGAAACAGTTTCTCCCTTTGGAGCAATAAGGAGTCATGCTTACATCCCATTATAAAAGATTTGATCCCCTAAGCTCAGGGTTCCACTCCTGTAATGCACCCTACTGCATATGTAGCCATCCATCTGTGCCCTTCTGTAGGACTTGAGGGAAAGAAGAACTGACACAATATGCTGATGCTCATGCTACTTGCTGTCCTGTAAGTAATAAAGGTCATTGTCTCTGACCCAGGTGACTCCTGTCTTCTATCAGCAAATAAAACTGTGGCAAGCCTTCAGAGTTCTAACTATTATCAAGTTAAAATAAAAACTTGAAGCATTACTGTGAGAATCTTTAATCTTTGGGTTTGGATTATATTTCTGATCACAGGAGGAAGTGTTTAAAACCTCATCAGCTCCATAGAAAACTGCAACTTCCTATAGCCCTGGAGAGTTTCAAAAGGGACTAGATGACATACATGTCACACACAAGTTTGCTGTTTTCATGATGGAAGGCAGAATTCCCTGGGACATCCTCTATTGCCAGCCATGGCTGACCTAGTGCCCCTGGCAAAAGGAACCAATGAGAGGGGCCCATGTGGAGATGAGGTCTCCCAGTGGAGAAGAGAATATGCACACACCTGTGCAGAAAATCCTACAGCACCTCACAAGAATTTAGCTCTAGGGAACTTCTCTCTCACAAGGAAGAGGATAAAACCAAATCTGTTCTGAAAGCCTGACAGAGTGGGACATTAGGAAAAGACTACTATAAGTCTGGGGAATTCAGCCATGTCCAAACTTATCTCCATCCCAGCATTGCTTAATGATGCAGACCAGGCACAGATGAACAGTGAAGTCCTGCTGCTAAGAGAAAAGGCTCTGATGGAGCTGGGGAGTTGGGAAACCCCTTCCCCACCCCCAGGCATGGTCCATCTCTCTGGATTGGAGATTTAACATGCACACTAGACATTCCTACATTGATCTCCAAAGACCTGGAAGGAACTGAAGTAATGATGCCAGTTTAGATTCTTGCATGGACATGAATGAACCAAAATCTGCCCAAAAGGTATTTTCTCACCAAAGTCTGTTGCCATGTTGAAGCAATATGGTTGCTGATCTCTGTGAGGGTTCAGCCCTCTTCTTCCTCTTAAGGCTCTGTAGATCCAGCTTCTTCTGATCTCAACAAAAAGCTAGGCCTCTGCTTTCTAAAATCTAGACAAAGAGCTATCAAATGCCAGCTCAAGGAAGATGGAGGTGGGGTGAGGAGGTGAACAAAGATGGGTCAGACTCAGGTGGAGGTGGGTGAGGAGAACACTGATATTTGTGTGGGGAACAAGAATACATGATTCTCAAAATCTTCTGAGCCAGGTGCAATTATTCTCTTTTGCGTGGCTAACAAATGAGGCTTGTTGGTTAAGTAATGGAGGTCACTCAGCTGGAACCAGTGACGTGCTGGGAAGTGCTTAACAACCAACGCTCAGGAAAAGAATGCTTTTAAGTTTGCTATAAACTTTCTTGGTAAAGGGTGCATAGCACACAGTTTAAAAATAATGACAAAATTCATAACACTCTTTATTGTCAACTCCATTTGACAACTGACTCTCACAGACTGCTTTTATTGGCTTTTGCCATAGCCAGCATGTGGTCATACTGGGCAAACTAGTTTTGAGGTGAATATTGGTTGATAGTTTTACATTATTGATTAAGATGAAACTGAAATGACAAAGACATATTCCTTCATCAATGATGGAGTGGCAATTTTGCTGAATCAAATAATAGTATTTGAATACTAGAAGACTATTTCCTCAAATTTTATGCTATTCACAATGTGAGGAGTCCAGACATGATACAGTTTTAAGATTAACTGTGTATCATTAGCATTTTCTCCATCACTTTCTTAAGTCTTAGCATGTAAGCAACAAATCAAGCTCTGATTTACATCATTTACCATTTTCCATTGTGTAAATACTCCTACTTTGGCCAATTTTGGGTAACTGGTGTGAGGAGATATGTAGTAGCATCCAGTCATATCATATTTTCACCATAAAGATACAATAGAAGCAAATAACCTCAACAGCAGAGATAGGAAACTAATTAGAAAGTGGTGAGTTTTAATGGTTGCTCTTTTTTTAATACAATTATCTAATTGTAAACATATTATTTAATTTTCAGTCATGGCTGAGATTAACAACTGGTTTGCAAAATCCCTGAAATTTATTCCTCTCTCATAAACCAACACCGGCACACTATTGGCTAGAAGGAGCAACAGAATCTGAACAAAGGTATGACTCCAGAACATGGTCTCTTGCTTTTCTAAAGCTTCACATGGAAACCCTTAATTAGGACAAAAAAAGTGTAGGTGAAAATTTCCCCCAGGCTTTAGGAGCAGCTCAGAGAGTGTGAGATGGGCAGTGTGTCCAGGGAGAACCCACATCCATTCTCTGGATCCAGGTCTGCCCATAAGACATGGGAGGAATTCTTGAATGTGAGTGAATGTGCCCTAAAGTAGAGCCCCAGGCCAGGGGCATTACAGCAGCACTTAATTTCTATTGGAACATCTGTGACAGCAGCACTGACACAGGTAAATGCAAAACCACACCAAGCACCTACAATAATGGGACCAGAACTTATATGAAATACCTGGAAGTAGCAGATACATAGAGACAGATAGTAGATTACAGGTTACCAAAGGCTGGGAGGTGAGGGAAGGGGGAATCACTGACTCATAGGTGCAGAGTCTCTGTCTGAGATGATAAAAAGTTGGGGGTGATAGTAGCACAATATTGTGAATGTAACGGATACCACTGAATTGTACTCTTAAACATGGTTAAAATGGGAAATTTCAAGTATATATGTTACTGTAATAAAAGTTTAAAATTTTAAGCTATATATGGTTTCTTGCCTCTGTCTTTGCAGGATAGGGGAATAAAAATGAGTATAGTCATGGGTGGGTGGCATGTGTCATGGATTAGTAGAAGGCAGGGGACATAATCAGTATTGGAGAGGTCTACCTTTTAAGATGAAAAGAAAATTGCAAGGCTTTTCCCCTTTAAAACTATTTTCAAAGCTGTGAACAAAATATACAACAAAATATCCAGTGACTGTTTCTGTCATTTTTTCACACAGTTGGGTCTTGTTTAACACTGGTATTCAGGCACTCACAAAGTTGTTAATAGTTTGCATTGTATTGTTTGCACCTCAGTAGGAGGATCAGGAAGGCTGGGACCTGAGGCAACCTTAACTCACACACAGGAAAGGGAAACAGCAGGCCTGGTACAACCTCTGCACACAGGTGATGAGAGGTCCCAGGAGAGGAGGGTCCCTCTCCTGACCCTTTGCAATGGGACCAAGTGGTGGTACCTCCTCTGGCCACTTCCCCACCTCCTGCCACCTGTTCACAATCTGTGGAAAGTAGATACTCCATCATTAGAGCATAACACATCATAAGCCACATTGCTTATTAACATTCTAGGGTTCTGGAAATCACCCCAGTTCAGGCCTGGCTCTAGTGGGGGATGCTGATGTCTGATGACTTTCATGACTCTAAAAAGGGGTGATGATGCAGATGCCTTTTGGGACAGGTAGAGTTCAGATGACATAAGGAATATGAAAGTTCCTTGTAAACTGTAAGTTATGATGCAAATACTATATAATGTGTTATTCATCTTAATTATTCTTTTTATATTGTTGTTCCCTAATCTTATTGCTATGATGTAACAGAATTTTATTTTGTTTATATTAGCTGCTTCTCAGCTACATTTTAGGAAAATGGTATGCAGAACAATGGGATCTCTTCTCTCTCCCATTCCTCTACTTTGTACGAACTTCAGCTGGGTAATCTCTCCTTTGCACAAGTAGGATAAGTTTTGCCAGGTGTTGAAGAAGCCAGTGAACTCAGTGAACTGCAGCCTCCTTATATTACATGATCTGGACATGGCTTATGAGGCAGAGAGTTAGGGCAGCTGCCCAGAAAACAACATTTTGTAAAACAAACCAAGGCCCTTGTCATCCTGTCATTTCATTTCTCCTGTGAAAATCATATGCTTGGAACTTCATAACAGCTGTACTTAAAATCTGGCTGTCATTAGGCTCACCTGCTAACTCATAAAAGACCAATCACAACTGATGGAAGCAGAATTTCTGAGGGTGAGCTGGAACCTGGGCACTTGTTTTGGGTTTGGATTGGTTTAGTTTGGCTTGAAACATTCCCCATCTGATTCTGATGTTGGGATTGTAAGCCATGGTTTTAGAAGCACTGGAGAAAACTTATGGTTTGGTAGCACCTTCTGTTGGAGCCCTGGGAATGGTGGATCTCCTTCCTCTTTCTAGGATAAGTCAGCAGCTGTGCCCTAGATTTGTAGGTAGGGAGGTCCTGCATGTTAAACAACAGCCCCAGGCTAAATGGAATGTGCCCATGGGTTGTTAAAAGGGCTTAACTCTGCTCTGTTCACAGCTGCCTGTTGAAAGCCTGCAAGTGGATGGGCACTTGCAGGGTTCTGTCCTCTGTCCACACTAGCCTCTTTATCACATCCACAGCTATCTCCCACTATGGCTAAGAGCTCCCACATCCAAACCGGCAGCCCAGATCTGCTGTGACTTTAAAACCTCAATCCCCAAAGCTCAATTTGTCCCAAGATGTAATCATCATATATCATCCTGTGACTCCTATCCACCCCCCAAAAAAATCCCTATTCTCCTAGTTCCCTCCCATATATGCTGCCCTTGTATATAGCCTCACCATACAGTTTCCCTGGTCAAAAACCTCAGGGTCCCACTGCAGATCTCTATCTTATTGCCCAAGTTCAGGCAAGAATCATGTAGATTTGCAGGTTTCTCTCCTTGGAGTCATTCATTTATACTCATTTACATACATTCTGTCCATTCACATTCATTCTACACCATCCCTTTCCTTCCTAGGAGAGTTGATTTACCTTAGAAATATAGGGATTCTCTCTCTCTAGAGGGTAGATAGTAGCTGTGTGGTATTTCCAATGGAAGCTCCAAAATTCACCATTTTGGGGTCCCTCTCCTGGAGTAAAGAACATGTCTACAATACAGAGTGGCATTTGCCTTTGTTGCCTCTCTCTAAGGAAAAATGGGGCATGGGGGATTGGCATAGAGCTATGTGAGTAATCAGTCTGCCTCTGACCCAGAAAACTTCTGATTGCTGTCAGCATAAATACAGATATAAAAACTTATCATGGGGAGCAGATATAGCTCAGTGTTTGAGTACCTTCTTCCTATGCACAAGGTCCTGGGTTCAATCCCTGGCACCTCCTAAAAAAACAAACAAACAAATCTTGTGTCCTTATCTCTCAGCCCCACACACCTCCCTGCTCCATTTCTAAGCAAGAGGCCATGACAGCCCTGTCTCCACCATCTAGCCACACACACCTGGTCACACCACCACCATACTGGACAATTTCCTGTGGTTGCAAGTGACAGAAACCAAATGTGAACTGACTTCAATTAAATGAAGGGAGATGTGGGAGGGAGGCAGTGCCACAGAATGAAACAGTAGTGTTACCAAGCAAAAGTGGGGATTCTCAGCCTGATTCACTACAATGTTCAATTCCTGCAATACAGAGATTTCAAAGGGAGAAAGGATTTATTGCTAAGTCAAAGCAGGAGATCAGATGGCCTATGGGCCTGAAAATCTCTCTCTAAGGAGTTGAGGGTGTTTATGGATTCAAACAAGGAAAGGTGGAGTGGAGTGGTTACCATTACAATAACAACTGTAAACAAGGGCTGAGACTGGTTTAGCAAGTTTCAGTATTTCAGGTATTAACTTTCAGCTATTCTATAAATGTACTAGAAAGAAAAAGCCTCTACATAATGATTCAGTAATCATAATCAGTTGTTAATTCTTAATTCTCAGTTACAAGGGAAACAAACCATGAAAGACAAAGTGTTCTGACATCCTATAAAGGGTTTCATGTTTATTAACTACTTTCAAAATACATCAGGTCATTTTTATCCTCACAATCATGCTGTTAAACAGCTAAATCAGGTGATGTTAATCCAGTTTTGCTTTCAAAGAAACTGAAATTATTACCTAAACAGTGAGTGCTAAAGCCTGAGATTTGATCAGGAAACTAAGTGCTTTGCTCAAAAGTGTGACCTCCCCTCCTCCCCCAGTTGCCACACAGGAAGTGATCCAGGGTAGTAACAGCTGCTCTGAAAGCACTTCCTATGCTTTCAGCATGTTTTTTTTTTTTTTTTTTTTTTTGTGCACCCTCGGAAGCACTGCAATACCTAGTCGATGCATGGAGTGGACAGAGCAAGCCCCTATTCCACCCCCCAGTTCTAAAAATCCATTTAACATGTCACCAGATAGAGGAAGTATCAGATATTAAACTGATAAGAACAGATACCACACTTGATCTTAGCCAAAAGGCCGAAGCGATCCAGCATGTTTTGAGTACTTCCTGTGGATCATTTCATTCCTCCCCACCAGAACCTGCCATTTCACAAAAGAGTAAACCAAAGAAGCAATAAACTTTATTTAGGAACCTCTTTGCCATTCGGCAATGCTTATTAAGTTGTGTTCTATGGAAAGCTGCAAATGTCCCCCATAATGCTAAATTTTTGAAAAATAATATAAAGCAATTATAAATTCCTTCAGGAAACATGGTGATGTTTCCAGGTATCCTAAGAGTCTTGGAAAGACAGCTTCATACTTGCTCCCCAAGTGGGAAACGTTTGAGTCCTGTGATATTAGTCACTCCTCAAAGGCTAGAGAAAGAGGGAAAGTAGGTTAAAGTGAGATGAGGTGCTTGGTAGTGGGAAGTTCCATGTTTAATATCAGCAGAGACAAAAAAAATGGGTACAACATTGAAGAAAATATAATAACTGGTTGGAGATAGAGAATAACTCAAATTACATGGGAAATTGATTACATTTTTTCCTATAGAGGCCAGAAAGATTTTCATTTTCTTGAGTGAGAGAAGTAGAATGGAAGCTGTTTCTCAGCAAGGAGGTTTGCCTTTTTCTGGATTGTACTGTGAAAGAAAACTTGAGAGATACATCATCAGAAAAGGAGCAGCACAGAACAGAGATTGTTCTTGGCCATAGAGAACTTTCAGAGTCTCATATGAAAGAAAGAGAGTATTTTTAAAAGAGGATATTATCTATAATACTGCTGCTAGCTTCCCTAAAATCCATACTGGAATGACAGATTGTTAATAAATATATAGTCAAGTATGTCATGGTGAACTGCAATGAAATTTGAAATTAAGCCAGCCTTTTAATCTGACTAGAACTATAGCAGTTCCTCTGACAATTTTAAGCATGCACCACCCTGGGGTTTTTTTGTGTTTTGTTTTATTTTTTGTGGTATATAGTATATTGATAACACATAAATAATATTTGCCACATTAACCATTTTTAAGTTTAAATTCCAGTGGTATTAAGTACATTTAACAGTATCATCAACCACCAAAACTTTTTCATTGTCCTAAATAGAAGCTCTGTATGCATTACACAGTAACTCCCATTCTCCTCCCGTAGGCAACTGGTAATCTGTAATCTACATTCTGTTTATATGAATGTGCTTATTCTAGATCTTTCATGTAAGCAGAATCATACAATATTTGTCTTTTTTTTCTGGCTTCTTTCACTTTGCATAATGTTTTCAAGTTTCATCCATGTTGTAGCATATATCAGAACTTTATTTTTAGGGATGAATAATTCCATTGTGTTTATTTACCACATTTTATTTATCCATTTAACTGTTGATTGATCCTTGGATCATTTCCAACTTTGGCTTTTATGGATAATGCTGCTATGAACATTGGCATCTGTGGATGTGTTTGATTCTGTGTCTTCAATTCTTTGAGGGTGGAATTGCCAGGTCTATTATAATTCTGTATATAACTCTTTGAAGAACTAACAAACTGGTTCTTTACAGCTTCTGCACCATTTTACATTCCCAAGAATGTATAAGGGTTCCAATTTCTTTACATCCTTGCCAACATTTCTTTTCTTTTTTTTTTTTTTTTTTGAAGAAATTTTAGATTTACATTTACAGAAAAAATTACACTGAAAGTATAGGGAATTCCTATATAACCTACCCAAAATAGACACACACATAGTTTCCCCCATTATTGACATCTTAGATTAGTGTGGTACATTTGTTACAGTTGTTGAGTCAATATTAAAGCATTGCTACTAACTGAAGTCTATAGTTTACAGTATGGTTTACACTTTGTGCTGTACAGTTCCATAGGCCTAAACAAGTGCATAATGTCATGTATCCATCATTGCAGTTATTTTACAGAAGAATATCACTGCTCCAAATATGCCCTGTTCCACCCATTGATACCCCTTCCCTTCTTAAACCGTGGCAATATCTTTATATCAATGTTCCCACCAACACAAGATAAAAATCCACAATAAAAAGAGATCTACTTTGGTCTGCAGCCATAACACACACACACACCGTGATTGTTAATTCCCCAATCCTGAGTGACCAGGACAATGTCTGGTCTGACAGCTCCAGGCTGAAAAGAACTCCTTAATAGCAATCCTAGTGGGTACAACACACTTTTAAAGTTAATGTTTTTTTATTGGTCTAGTTGAATACATCTTGGACCTTTAGGAAAATCTTAGGGTTGGAAAACTAAACAGATACTTGTATGACCAGGGACCCATTTATTGAAGAAATATGAGTGATTGAATTCAAATTTTAGGGCACTGAGAGTGAAAATCAAGATGGGAAGGGCAAATTTAATTGTTTGTAAAGAACAGAAACTCCACCTTTCATTTATTTTGTATCCTGCTCAGACCCTTGTCCAGTGGTGAAAGAGAGAAAGAAATGGAGGGCATGGAGCACAGAAAGAGAGAGCTCAATAGAAATACTAGCTGAGAAATGAATTTGCCAAAAATTATAAATAAAAGATAAAAATAAGTAATAAAAATTTTTAAAAAACAAAATTTCTGAACTTTCATACATAAAATAAGTAAATTATTTGGTAGATGAAAAATTGTTTTCTAAGCTTTTCTTGGTGATTCTTTTACCTTGGTATGATTAAATATTGTACCCAAATAAGGTTTCTTCTCATGTATTTGAAGACAAATTTTCTATCCCTCTGGCTAATAATTCCTTTTCTGGGAATGATGTCCAATAAACAGAGTGGACTGCAATAATAAACAGTGTGAACCCCAATAGCCAGGTTTCTATTGGTCCTTGTAAGGCAAATAAGACTCATCTCTGTCATTTTTTTTAAAACTATGACTGGGCCATGGTAGACTCTGTGGTAGAGCTACAATATATGAAACCCTGAAGTTGTTAGTCATATTCCTGGAATTACATGAGCCACCCCTCTAGCCTTCCTGTGAGGTTCCCTTTTGCCTTGGGCAGCCAGGCCTCACAAAGAGAGAATGAACCTGACACACCAAGAAGAGAGGAGCAGCATCCTGGCAATGTTATGGACCCTGATTCCTGTTGCTTCTAAAGCTCAACTCTCTTCCTGTCATCCCCATAATTTTATTCTTCATTCCTTCCATTTTTAAAATACCCCAGTAGTGGACCAAGAAATCCCCCCTTTGTTATCAGCTAGTCCAAGTTTGTTTGTCACTTGCATCTAATGGATCCCTGATAATACAATAGAAATAAAACATCTCACCACCAGATGTAGTCCAATAAACCAGATAATAAAAATGGGATATTGAATTGCATTGTTATGCAAACACATTACAACTTAGGCTTGTGCTTGAAAAAGTAAATAAACTGTGATATTTACTTCTAGAAGTTTTTGATCTTTCTATGGAAGCATATGATAATGTTCATCATAAAATCCTGGATAACTCATGCTACCCAATTACTATTTTCATAAGTCACCATGACAAAATACAAAATTCTCATTTTGCTGCATTTCATATGTTCTCCATTCTATAAATGAGATCTAAAAAATTAAAATTCTTGACTTTTCCTGCCTTTGAATTATAATATTTTCCCATGACAGATACAGAGAAGATACACAAGAATGAAGAATTTTATGAACAATAATTGAAATTATGCTCCAACTCAGGTAAAAAATATATACAATCTCTGCCCTGGATCTTAAGGAGGGAGTGAGAAGAAAGATTTTCATCAAAGCTGAGGTGTAAAAATTTTCTGATAGTATTGATATAATAAAAAATGAGTTTTTGAATGAATCTACTTTTTTAAGACCCATATTTGTGCAAATTTGCTTTCTTTATTTTAAAAAATTGTATTAAATTATATCATTCATACATGAACAAACATATCAGTAAATGTATAGTAAAAGTTGTGAACTTACAAAACAAACATGCATATCATCATACAGGGCTGCCATACATCACCCACCACCAACATCTTGCATTAATGTGAAACTTTTGTTACATGCTATGAAAGTGCATCATCAAAATATTACTTCTAACTATAACCAATATCTGACATTTGGGATATTTTCTCCCTAACCCACCCAATTATTAACACCATATATTAGTATTATATATTTTTTAGAGTTCATGAGAGAACATTCTTAGAATTTTCCTGTTAGCCACAGTCCATCTTCCACAACAGAATTTACAGTGTTATACAGTTCCAGTCTTTGTACAATCCATTCAAAGTGTATACTCATGGCTTTCATTTTCATCACAGAGTTCTACTGTCACCACCTCAGTCAATTTTAGAATGTTTTCTTTACTCCAAAAGGAAAAATACCATACTACTTTTCTATTTAATTACTTTTTCAAAAGTCTCCTCTTCCTCCTTTTTTCATAACTAACTCAGCTTCTTTACTTCTTTTAATCTGTAAATAAGCCTTCTATACCCTATAAGCTTCTATACAACTGTAAAGCTTAGTACATCCATAAACTTGCATATGGACAGATGCACTTGTGACTGACTCTGTTTGCATGTTGCCTTAACATACACAAATAAAGTAAGCTGAAACAATAAAAAATAAACATACATTGAACTCATTAGAGCCTAGCTTGTATAGATGCCAACCACAGCTCTTGTTTCAAAAATAATTTCCTTTTCTGCTGAGACAAACCCCAGTATGAGTTAACTGAAATCCATGAGATAGAGATGATTAGTAACTGGAGGGCAGCCCAGGAAGGTCCATGGAGGAGTCGAGAATTGGGCCACCTTAGTGGTCTAAGCTTAGAAACCCAAATAAGAGTTTTCAGAAAAACATGAGGCCCCTGTAGGTGAAAAGGTCAGACTGCAGTTCTGAGGGCAGGATGAATTTGGCTTTCAGGCTTGTTTACCAAGACTACCTGTCCAGTTCTAGGTTGAATCTCTGAATGTGTAGTCTGTGTCCAAGATAATATACAGATGTATCTTGATGAGGTAGAGCTGAACTGACCACCAAATGACAGCTTGAATTTTCTAATTGTGCTTTAATTATATATTTAAACTGAATAATATGGTTTCTTAAATTTATCCTTGATAAAGGAGAGGCAAGCTGAGAGGATCTCAACCTACAGCCCCCCTTCACAAAGATTTCACCTCTTGGAGTGAAGGTATCCCTCAGACAGAATTCTGCCATCATCCCCAGAGCCCAGAGTCTTGGCACAGTGACTTTGCCTGGGGAATGAAACAGGCTGTAAAGCATATAATTACTAATCTCTTCCCAAAGGAGCTGACTTCATTTGCAACAGCGTGTGGAGGAGTTTAAATCTGAGGGCTCAAAATCAGTGGAGGTTATAGTGAAAGGCAATTCACTATAAGGAGATTCATGGCTTTAATGAAGATGTAGTCTATTCTGCAGGCCAGCTAGCATGGCTAACTCACAGGAGAATACCAGGTACCAGCTGGGAAGAACACTCCTAGGGTCAGAACAAATATCAAACACTGACCTCAAAAATGATCCCATCAAGGGATCTACAATTTGATTGGATTATTTCCAGAGGAATTTAAGTCCCAGTACATTGTTGAGAAAAAATGGAACAACTGGCCTGCAATTAGCAGAGTTTAACAGCTGGTTGAGGCCAGGGGAAGAGAGAAAGAGAGCCCCACCATTACCACTGTGTTCTGCCAAAAAAGAGGCAGAAACCTAGAATACTAACTAAAAGAGAGCTTTATTTAGCTAAATGGATAATACTGGTAAGAATTTAGATCAAGAAATCACAGTAGTTGAGTAATAACAACATAACAGAGAACTGAGTTAATTAGATAACATAGAGGAAAAATGAAAGTATATGTACAATCACTCACCAAACCAGGGGAAAACTCAATATCTGGTCTTTCACGAGGCTTGGAAGTTATGTTCAACAGCTGGCCAGAGTCCCAATTGGAAAAAACACCTGGATGAAGTGTCTTCTCTCAGGGTAAAAACAACACCTAGGTGAAGCATCCAGTGCCCTTCCTAATAGTAAAACCCACCTGAGTGAAACGTCCTGACTAGGATAAAAACAACACCTGAGCGAAGCATCTTCTCCAGGGTGGGCCTTTGACCAGCAGGTTTGGGGCTGCCTCTTTTAAGGGATTCTGAATCTCAGAATTCTTGCTAATCTTGCAACTCATGAGTGGTTAGCATATGCCAAAACAAAGCCCATCCCTAGGGAGGTGGTCAGCTCCCCCAAAGAGAGACATGAAATCTCATAAGTGCCTTATTCTATTCATGGGAAAGTTTTGACATATCTATCTGTGTGCTTGCAGTTAGGGCCTTTTAGCAGTCCTCACACTGACTAGACCTCAGTTAACATTCCCTGGTGCCTGTGGGAAAAAAGACTCCAGGCACCTGCAACTTCTTTATTGTTGTTTCACAATTCTTAATCCATTCCTTACTTACACTTATATATCTATATCATTTGGTCCCAATAATTAGGAACTAAGTAGCATAAAAGTTAATGAAGGAAAGGAGAGGAAAAGAAAGGAAAGGGACAAAGATGTATACAAAACAACAGACATGTTTTCCAAATGTTGTAGGAAATAAAGACAGCAACAGACATATCAAATATTGTAGGAACAACAAACATATGATGTCATAAAAAAGAAATGAATAGAAAAAACTTAATCATCATTATATCCATTCTTAACAATACTCACTAAATTTTTTCCCAATACAATCAGTCCCAGGATTGTTCAAACTTAAACTCTGACAATCAGCAATTAATATACATTCAACAATATACATTTATGTGTGACTTACAAGTAATCAAATAACTTAGGTACAGAATGTGTTGCATTATTAGAGCTCTGATTAGTATTTAAGCGTCTTATACATAATCCATAAGTAAAATAGATTATACAAGAAACAATAATAAGATTTTCAACTAGCAGACATACAATGAATAAACTCTTCCAAGGCCAAGACAGTTGAGCAAACCAATCAGATAAAGGAAGAGTAGTTAAATTACATATGTGTTGGATTTGTTGTGTCATGTGTCAGAGAGCTTGAGTGACATTATAACAGTTTTGGATGACTCATTTCCCATGGGCTTAAAATTCCCAATCAGTGAGGCTATAGAGGGCTATAGCATTATCTAAATGACCTCATTTTCCCCCATTTTGTATAATTTGAAGCATAGGCAACAGTAAATTATTACTACTCCCCCTTTTGGACTATGGGGCAGCACTTTAACTTGTCATCTCAATGCCTGCACATGTCCTGCTGTTAGCATTTTAACTGGACCTAGGGCCATAACTCACAGTGTTGAATTTAAACTTAGTCCATTGTTGTAAGGATTCCTTATCACCTTTTATCTGTTTCATTAAAAAGCCATTCATTTCATCACTTTTTAAAAAAATAAAAAGTCCATACAATATCCTGGTCCATAGTCTAAGGGTTTCTTGGTCACTGTCAATTTGGGCTGTCATTCCATATAAGGCACTTAAATTTTCTAGGCAGCAAGTAGTAGCTGGCTGGTTACAAAAGTCATGATGCAATGTCTGCAGTCATTGGAATGAGCAAGAAGGACATACATGGTTGATGTCCACAAGCTGCTGGTGAATGACAAGCAGGTGGAACTGCTGGGATAGGATCAGAAAGTCTGGTATCCATGATGTTTGCCTGTCTGGTAGAGCTAATCTGCTGCTTGTTGGATCTCAATGGTATGGCTCTGGATCTTTGGGAGAGCATCTGCTTTAACAGTCCCAAGAGGGGTGTTAGAGGAATGGACAGGGACATGACAGACAGTTAGTTGCTGCTGCTGGCAGGCATCTCATATGTCTTTCCACAGATCTCTCCCCCATAGAGGGTAGCTCACAACAGTCCATTGTTCCTATATCATTTTTAGTATTTGCAATCCACCCCTGGATAGGGATGTCAGACTTCAGAGTGACTGGACACTATTATGTTAAGCCCTTCATTTGCAATGGGGCCAAGGGGTATTTGTTTAGAATGTTGCCTCTGCCACAAACCTCATTCAAAGCCAATATCCATACTGGCCACATCCAATTCACAGGGTAAGTCAGGATCCACCCCCCCATACTGCTTGAGCCTATGTTACTGCCCACTTTACTTCTTTTTTTAAAAAGCAGCCTGCTGGAGGTCCTCCTATATAAATAAACAGAGAACATGAATATGATAAATGAACTTGACCTAACAGACATCTATAGAGCATTGCACCCCAAAACAGCAGGATATACATTATTTTCAAGCGCTCATGGATCCTTCTCCAAGATAAACCATATGTTGTGTCACAAGACAAGTCTCAATAAACTTTAAGAGCTTGAAATTAAACAAAACACTTTGCTGATCATAATGAAATGAAACTGGAAATCAATAATGGACAGAAAAAGAGAAAATACATAAATATAGACATTGTAAATAAGAACTTGCAAGAGAATTCAGCAAGTGTCTTGTGACAAATGAAAATTAGAACACAACCTATCAAAACCTATGGGACACCAAAAAGGCAGTGCTGAGAGGGAAATTTATAGTCCTCAATGTTTACATTAAAATATAAGAAAAAGCTAAAATTGAAAACCTAACAGCACACCTGGAAGAACTAGGAAAAGAACAGCAAACTAATCACAAATAAAGCCAAAGGAAAGAAATAGTAAAGATCAGCACAGAAATCAATGAAATTGAGAATGAAACAACAATAGAGAGAATCAACAAAACCAAAAGTTAGTTCTTTGAGAAGATCAACAAAATTGAAAAATTCTTAGCTAATCTGACAGAGGGAAAAAGAAAGAAGACACAAATAAAATCAGAAATGAGTGGGGGGACATTACCTCTGACCCTGTAGAAATAAGGGAGATCAGAAGAGGATACTATGTACAACTGTATGCCAAAAAATGAGAAAATGTAAATGAGATGGACAAATTTCCAGAAACATATGAACCACCTCCACTGATTTTAGAAGAAATAAAAGACCTCAACAAACAAATCACAAGTGAAGAGATTGAAACAGTTATAAAAATCCTCCCAAAGATGAAAAACCCTGCACCGAATAGCTTCACAGGTGAATTCTACCAATCACTCAAATATGAACTAATACTGATTTTGCTCAACCTCTTCCAAAAAGTTGAACAGGAGAGTATGCTACCAAACTCATTCTATGAATCCATCACCGTAATACCAAAACCAGACACTACAAAAAACCCTACACACCAATATCTCTAATGAATACAGATGCAAAAAATCCTCAACAAAATACTTACAAACAGAATCCAAAAGCACATTTAAAAAATTATACAACACGATCAAGTGGGTTTTATCACAGGTATTCAAGTGTGGTTCAACACAAGAAAATCAATTAGCATAATAAACCACATTAATAAATTGAAGAAGAGAAATCACTTGATCCTATTGATTGATACAGAAAAGGCAAAATACAGCACCCTTTCTTGATAAAAACATGCCAAAAGATAAGAATAGAAGGAAGCTTTCTCAATATGGTAAAGTGCATATATGAAAAACTTAGAGCTAGCATTGTATTCAATGGTGAAAGACTGAATGCTTTCCCACTGAGATGGGGAACAAGACAGGGATGCCCACTGTCATCATTATTATTAAATATTGTGCTGGAAGCTCTAGCTAAAGCAATTAGGCTAAACAAAGAAATAAAATGTACCCAAATAGGAAAGGAAGAAGTAAAACTTTCACTACTCACTGATAACATGATCCTATATCTAGAAAATCCTGAAAAATCCACAACAAAGCTACTAGAATGAATAGATGAGTTCCGCAAAGTGGTGGGATACAAGGTTAATATGCAAAAACCAATAGGGTGTCTATACACTACTGATGTGCCATCTGAAGAGGAAATCAGAAAAAAATTCCATTTATAATACCAACAAAAACAATAAAATATTTAGGAATAAACTTAATTGAGGACATAAAGGAGCTGTATTCAGAAAATTACAAAACATTGCTAAAAGAAACTGAAGAAGACTTAAATAAATGGAAGAACATTCTGTGTTCATGGATTGAAAGACAAAATATCATTAAGATGTCAACTCTACCTAAACTGATTTACAGATTCAATGCAATCCCAATGGCCTTTTTTGCAAAAATTGAAAAGCCAATAACTAAATTTATTTGGAAGGGTAAAGAACCCCAAATAGCAAAAAATATCTAGAAAAAGAATGAAGTTGGAGGACTCTCACTTCCTGACTTTAAAGCATATTACATAGTTTCAGTTGTAAAAACAGCATGGTACTGGCAGACAGACTGACCAATGGAACTGAATTGAGAACTCAGAAATTGACACTCACATCTACAGTCAAGCAATTTTTGACCAGGCTGTTAAGTCCACCCAGCTGGGCCAGAACATTCTATTCAACAAATGGTGCTGGGAGAACTGGATATCCATATCCAAAAGAAATTATTGGGGCCCCTATCTCACACATTATACAAAAATTAACTCAAACCTTTTTGAGGTTTCAAGGACTTAAATATAAAAACAACCATAAAACTGAAAGAAAATGTAGGGAAACCTCTTCAAGATCTTGTGTTAGGCAGTAATTTCTTAAACCTTATGCCCAAAGCACAAGCAACAAAAGAAAAAATATATAAATGAGATCTCCTCAAAGTTCAACCCTTTTGCACCACAAAGACTTTGTTAAAAGGGCAAAAAGGCAGCCAACTCAATGGGAGAAATATTTGGTAATCACATATCTGATAAGGATTTAATATCCTTGATCTATAAGGAGATCTTACAACTCAACAATAGAAAGACAAAGTGTTCAATTATAAAAAGGGCAAAAACCTTGAAAAAACAACTGTCCAAAGAAGAAATACAAATGGTAAAGACACAAATGAAAAAATTTTGACATCAATAACAAATAAGGAAACGCAAATCTAAAGTACAATGAGATACAATTTCATACCTATTAGACTGGCCGCTATTAAAAAGTCAGAAAACTGTAAATGTTGGAGAGGGTGTGGTGGAATAGGAATGCTTATTCTCTGTTGGTAGGAATGTACAATGGTACAGCCATTGTGGAGGACTGTTTGGCAGCTCCTAACAAATTTGAATATAGACTTGCCATGGGATCCAGCAATACCATTGCTAGATATATACCCAAAAGAACTGAGAGCAGTCACATGAATAGATATCTGCACACTGATGTTCATAGCAGCATTATTCACAATAGCAAAAGTTGGAAACATCCCAGGTGTCCATCAACTGATGAATGGATAAACAAATTGTGGAGTACACACAAAATGGAATATTAAGTAGCAGTAACAAAGAATGAACTCATGAAACATGAAAACATGGATGAAGCTGGAGGCCATTATGTTGAGTGAAGCAAGCCAGACACAAAAAGAAAAATACTGTATGATTGCCCTACTATGAACTAAATATATTATGTGAAATATGAATATTGGTAGAATTGTATATATAAAACCATTTTTTTTCTTGAAACTGACCAAATGTAAGTTAATACTACACAATGTTAATATCAGACAAAAAAAAAACAATATACTAAGTGAAAGAGACTAGACACAGAGTATTACATATTGTATGATTTCATTTATATAAAATGTAAATATAAATCAATTCATAATGATGAAAGATTAGTTCTTATGTAGGTCTCTGGAAGGACTGTTAAGGCATTTGGATTCTTTCTTTAGGAGTAATGAAATTGTTCTAGAATTTTTAATATGATGAATGTAAAATATTGTGGTTATACTAAAAGCCATTTATTATACACTTTGGATAGGATAGCCAGAAACAGCAGCTATGTAGACTGGGAAAAGCATAGAAAGATTGAGAGGTGAGGAATTTCACTTGTTTCTTTGTCTGTTATTTTTATTATTATTATTAATATTGAAGTAATGAAAATGCTCTAATAATGATTGAAGTGATGAATCCACAATGAGGTGATTATAGCAAATATCATTGGTTGTACACCTTGGAGGAATTGTATGCTTTATTAATATGTATCAATAAAATTTATTTTTTTAAAAAGTATGCTTTACCAAATGTAAGCTATGGACTATTGTTAGTAGTAATACTTTAATGATGCTCTTTCATAATTTGTAACAAATATTTCACAACAATGCAAGATCTTGGTGGGGTGATGTATGGGAGCCTTATATGATGTTATGCATATTTGTTTTACAAGTTCACAACTTCTGCTATACACTTAATGTTTATGTATGTTCATATATGAATGATATACTTCAATAAAAAATTTTTAAATAAAAAAAGATAATGGAGAAATATCCATCACATTCCATATAAATTTCATGAAATAGGCCTATGTATCTCTGTATGAATGGTTCTTGGGAATCTGGGGCAAGAGTACAACATGTCTGTCTCTGTCCATGACTCTCCAAAACACAGCAGCTCAATGATAGACTGATCAGAAGCAGCAATGAGCTCAGCCTCCAGTTAATGTCTGGAGAATATGAGTTTGAAACAGGCCAGAGCCCAGGGACTGCTCTTCAACTGAGTATGAATGTAGTTTGGGTTGAGACTGCATTTGTAATTTGAACTTCTAACAATGTTGGCATAATTACATAATAAGTAATAGTTGCCAATAATTATACTACACTTATCATGTGCCAGACACACTTCTATTTACTTTAATTAATTTATTTAATCCTCACCTACATGACTAGATACTATCATTATTACTTTATATAAATGAAGAAACTGAGTCACTGAGAGTTTAAATAAGTTGTCTATGCCTATGCAGCCAGTAAGTGGCTAGCTGTCTCATGAACTATATCCTGCCATAAAGCTTTAGGAGGCAAAAAGTCATTTTCCAGAAATAGAAGCTCTTCTTGTTCATAGCCCATTTTTGAAATGTGGTTCCTGGGTCTCTAGGATCCATCCCTGTTCTCAGCTCTACAGAGGACTCTAGTCATAGACAGGATTTAGGTTCTGGGATTCCTCCTCCTTACCTTGCACTTGTCAACTCTCATAAGGATATGAGATAAATATGAAGATAAAAAATTTCTCTAGAAACATATTGTGATCTAATTCAAAGTGTTCATGGTAAAATACTCTGATGGTCCTTGTGTAGGGCAGAGACTCATTAATTTTGGTATGATGGCTCTGGAAGTGGACATAATCAACTTGAAGCATATAGCACCTGAACAGACACAGGTTCACTTACATCATTCACTCCAGATTAAGGCTTCAGAACTGTGTCCTAGGAAAGTGGGTTCCTAAAGAAAAGAATCATCATAATATAGAGATATGGCTTGTGACCATGGCTGAGCCCTTCAATGGACCAGAATGTGTCAATCTGAGGCATGGAAGGTTACAGATTCTTTGGTGACCCTCCTTGATACTGAGCACAGATGCAGTGCTGAGGTACATATACCTTATGGGTTATAATTGTTCTCACTTACTATTCTTGAGGTCCACAGCGTCATCCCTTTCTCACTTGTCTCTTCTACAGAATTATTAGCCATGGTCCTACTGGTTCTTTCATGAGAGTCTCTCTCCTTTTTCTGAATAACAACCCAACTTGAATGAAAATTTCCTTTACAGCATGAAATGGCAAAGTTACTCCATGAAACCTAGGAAGAGCTAAAATATCTACAGAAATGAAAATAAGATCATATGAGTTTACCAAAATACTTAACTAACTTAAGGAATTTTTTTATCAACAGAGACATCTGTTCACTTCCTTTTCAGCATTTAATTTTAATTCCCAGGGCCCATGAAGAATACCTGAGAATGATAAGAGAAAGGATGCCACATTGCTGAATACATAGCATGAGGACTAGCTTTGTC
This sequence comes from Tolypeutes matacus, assembly GCA_026826555.1. NCBI lineage: Eukaryota > Metazoa > Chordata > Mammalia > Cingulata > Chlamyphoridae > Tolypeutes > Tolypeutes matacus. Next base: position 236,362 of record JAKSZT010023011.1, read on the forward strand.
CTTAATCAATTATTGGAATTTCTAGAGTTGAAAATCATCTTCTTCTTTAAAAATAAAATTTTATTGAAGTGTATCGTTCATACATGAACATACATAAACAATATATGTATGGTAAAATATGTAAATTTACAAAAAAAATGCATTTCATCATACAAGAATCCCATACATCTCCCAACAACCACCTTGCATTATTTTGAAGCATTTGTTACAAGCTATGAAAGATCATCATCAAAATATTACTACCAACAATAGCACATATCTTAAATGTGGTGTATTTTTCCCCAAAACAATTAACACCATATATTAGTATTATATATTTCTTATCATTCAGGAGAAAGCATTCTCATATTTGTTCTTTTAACCACATTCCTTCATCCATCAAGGATTCCCTGTGTTATACAATCCCATGATTTGTAGAATCCATTCAAAGTGGACACTCGGTGGCTCTCATTTTTATCACAGACTTGCACTGTCAGAACCTCAGTCAATATTAGAAAAGTTTCATTTCTCTAAAAGGAAAAATTCCATACCACCATATTCATGCCTATTTTTATCCCTTAGTATTGAAAAAAAATCTTCTTGCCATTGCTGCAAAGTATTGCAATGTTACAGTTAACTATTGTCCACAAGTTACTTTAGTTGTCATTACCCAGTATATCTCCATATTCTTAGTAATTTGTAAAAGATGAGGAGACATATTTATACTATTAACAATAATCTTCAATAAATAACAATAAATAATAACCACTGATATCACTGATATACATACAAAGATTGTGCTCTACTTTCCTTTCAATTGACATTTACCTCCACATAGTACCACTTCCAGCCACAATCATTTATAAATGAACAGTGTTATACCCATTAAAGTGTTTTACTCTCAACTCTATTTTCACACTTTTTCAATTAACCTTATTAATAATGCTACATACATTAATCATCATCTCCCATTCTCAATCAGCCTTTTAGCTCTTAATAAGCTACACTCTAGAGCTTACCTCTGTGAGTTCACTCTTCATATTTAGTTCATGTTAATAAATCATACAATACTTGTCCTTTACTATATGGTTTATTTCACACCATATAATATCCTCTAGGTTTACCCACTTTGTCATATATGTTCCAATTTCATTTCTTCTAACAGCTGAATAATATTCCATTGTGTGTATTTACCACAATTTATCTATTCTTCATTTAATAGACACTTTTGGTTTCTTCCATCTTTTAGCAAGTGTGAGTAATACTGCTATGAACATTTATGTGCAAATGTCAGTTAATGTCCTTGCTTTCAATTCTTCTGAATATATTTCTAGTAAGGAGATTGCTGGATCATAGGTCACATCTATAGTCACCTTCTTGACATACTGTCAAACTGTTCTAATAGATGAGATCAGCAAACTCTTGGGATACAAGATTAAGACTAAAAAAAAATTAATGGCATTTCTATACATTGCTGATAAGCAATCTGAGGAGGAAACAATCAGAACAAAATTCAATTTATAAAACAACTAAATGAGTCACATATTTAGGAGTAAACTTAACCAAGGACATAAAGGACCTATATTCATAAAACTACAAAACATTTCAAAAAGATGTTAAGAAGACTTAAATAAATGGAAGAACATTTTGTGTTCATGGACTGTAAGAATATTTTTAAGATGTCAATTCTTTACAAAATGTGTACAGATTCATCTCAAACGCAATTAAAAGAACAATAGTCATATTTGCATAAATGGAAAAGCCAATCATCAAATTTATTTGGAAGGTTACGGGGCCTTGAATAACCCTAAATGTCTTAAAAAGAAGAACTAAGTTGGAGGTCTCCCACTTTCTGATTTTAAAGCACATTACTTAGTTACAGTGGTAAAAACAGATGGTACTGGCATAAAGATAGACTTACAAAAGAAACCAAATCAGGAACTCAGATGTAGACCCACACATCTATGGTCAAGTGATTTTTTAAAAAATCTGTCAAGCCCATTCAACTGGGACAGAACAGTGTATTCAATAAATGGTGTTGGGAGAACTGGATATACATATACAACATAAAGGAAGAGGACCCCTATCTCACACCTTATACAAAAATTAACTCAAAATGGATCAAAGACCTAAATATAAAGGCTACAACTGGGAATGGATGTAGCTTAAGTAGTTGAATGCCTCCTTCCCATGTATGAGGTCCTGGGTTCAATCCCCAGTACCTCCTCAGAAAAAGAAGCTACAATGATAAACATTCTAGAAGATAATGTTGGAAAATCATCTTCTTAGGTCTCTCTGCTCACATAGTTCCCATCTAGAGCCCATTGTCCACTGACTGCTGTTCTTTGAAGGAGGAGGTCTGTCCTGAGTAATAAGGAGACCTTTTCTGCCTGTCAGATCTGAGGAAAACTTTTGAAAGCCAACCATCTATCAACCAGAACTCAGCTCTGCATAGCAATGGCTCTGACCTGCCTCTTCATCTTCTATGTCTACCCCAGTCCCAGGTCCAGTTGCCACAGATAAGGTTGCTGTCAAGGGTTTCCCAGTATTGAATACACCCCTGAATACAGTTATCTAGGAAGAAGACTCCAGAACCTGAGCTGAGTCAGGGACTGTGACCTGAGCTGGATTCTGAGGTATCTTCTAGAAAGGAAAGAGTGGGGAACAGAGACATAGTACAAGGAAGCTGATGCTGCTGGTGGCAATTGAAGTTAGGGTTCTCTCTTACAAAAGTAACAATATCTGTATTAGCCAGCCAAATACAAAATACCAGAAATCTATTGGCTTTTATAAAGGGAATTTATTTTGGGTAGAAGCTTACAGCTGTCAGGCCATAATGCTTAAGTTACTCCCTTCACCAAAGTCTGTTGCCATGTGTTGGAGTAAGATGGCTGCTGATATCTGCAAGGGTTCAGTCTTCCTCTTTCTCTTAAAGCTCCATTGTCCCAACTTTTTCCAGTATCAACTGTCAGCTGTGATAAGTCTTGCCTCTCTCCTGGGGTTCATTTCTATCTAGACTCAGCTGTTCTGGTCTCTCCACAAGACCAGCTGCAGACTGTCATGCTTTCTCTCCTCCTGGAGCTTCTGTCATTTCTATGGAGCAATCTCTATTCTGTGTTCTTCTGTGTGTTTACTTCCCAGAGCTCCAGCATAAAAAAAAATAACTCCACTCCCTGCTCTGCTGTGTGGTTTTCTCTGTGAATCCATGCCCCCACATCCTACTGATGTGGCCCAATCATAGCCTTGATCATAATTTAATCAATCAAAAGTGAAACCTCTGAATACAATATAATCTAATATGCTCAGAGGAACAGACCAGTTTACAACCATAATCCAGTATCTATTTTTGTGTTTCATAAATAATGCAAAACTGCTACACTCCACCCTCTGAATTCCAAAAAGACATCACAATATCCAATCATCCTTATTTCAGTACCAATGCTAAGTACAAAATTACATAATAACCAGTTTATAGAAATACAGTTGATCTTGGGGCAAAGTCCTGTCTGGCTGTAGACCTGTGAAACAAAACAATTTATCAGCTTCCAATAAACAAATGGACAGATAAAGGATAAACATTTGCATTACCATAAGGAGAAACTGTGAGGGAAACATGAATCATGGGTCCCTGATAGTTCTGTAAACCTACAGGGCATACTTCATTAGATTTTAAAGTCTGAGGGTCATTCTCAATATGATAGTTTCCTCTCCTTGAGGCCTCATGGGTCCCACCCATTCCACAGGCTTTTCCAACATCCATTTTCTTGGTTCCACCCTTACCAAACATCTGGGTTGCCGCTTTGTTCCCGGGCCTGAGGGTGATCAGCCCTGCTGCAGCCCGGGGGGCGACACTGGCTAGTTGTGGGCCGTCCGGCGTGCACTCCGGAACGGCGGGGGGGTGAAGAAGTTGTCAGGAGAGCGCAGGCCCGGCTCCCTGGTCTTCACGGAGGTTAAGGAGAAGTTGTCACAGGGTCGCCGTTTGGTGCCCTGTGGTCTCCCTGACAGTACTAAATGAAGAGACACCACTCACTTGCTTGCTGGAAGGTAAGACCTTTATTCAGCGAGAGCTGCGCAGTTTTATAGGCAGAGTTGGGCGGGGGTGAGCGTGTTGTCTTCTGATAGGGCTAAGCTGTTGCTGGGCGTGGGGGGAAGATTTGGGAGGGAGGGGGGAGGCTAGAGGAGAAGGCCAACATGTCCAAATAAGGCAATAACTGGGGCGAGAGCTCTGATTGGTGAGGAGGAACAAGGAAGTGGGAGAGAGGGAAGGGGGGAACGGGGGAGGGGGTTATGCCTCGCAGGCGAGGCTAAGGCAAGGCTTGCAGCTTGCAGATGTGGCAAGGCCTGTGGCTTGCAGATACTGCATGGGTCATGACTGAGATCCAGACCTCATCCTCCAAGAGTATTGGGGTCATTTCCATATTTTACCCAATTTTGGGGTTAGAATCTTAACCCTCCTAATACAGTGAAGTTAAGACAACATCCTCCAAAACATTTGGCATACAGGCCCAACCCTCTCAGAGCAATGAGTTGGCAATCTGACCTTCCCTAATCCATAGAGGTCAAGCCCACCCCCTCAGACCTATGGGGTATGGACCTTACCCTCCCTAACACTTGAGAAATGTGCTCCACCTACCCTGTACCCTGGGACAGCAAAACTCTTCCTGAACAGTGGGCAGGAACATCCACACTTTTCAACTGCTAGGGCAAATTCATCCTCTCTGTACACATGGGTGGTGTTCCTCTCTTGGCCCAAGGTGATGTCTTAATTCCAGATCTCAGCTTCCATGGTTTTCCTCTTAAAGCTACTTCTCCTTCCATCTTTCCCCTACATGTCCCTTTTAGTCCAAGCTGACAGTGGTTTTGTTCATACAACACTCTCAAAAAGCTTGTTGGTTTAGGATGCAAGAAGCAGGGGTACAAGCCATCAGAGAGTAAGACTTCCCACAAGTCTTTCCTAGATAACTGTATCTTCAATCCTAATATACAAGTTCCAAGTTTAGTTAATTCCTCAAATGGGGCACTATCCTCTGGGGGCTTGATTTCCAGAGGCTTGGAACTTCTGGAATCATTTTCTGGCTTCATGGTGACTAACAATTCAGCTCTCAGCTTAACTCTCTCATCTAGTGTATTGCTATAAACTGCAAGGAGAAGCCAAATGACATTCTTAAGTTTAGTGTGGAAAGTTCTATTCAAAGTATCATTTTTTGGAATTCAAAAATAACGCCAAACTGGGACAATATCCAAGAATATTTGCCACTTTATGTCTCTCTCATATTTGGAAAACTTTTGGGTTCACTGATGCTTCGTGTCAAAATATTTCTTCTACTCTCAAGAATCTTCCTCAACTGCAAGATTTAATTCTAGAAAAAAATAAACATCTATGTAAGGTCTTTGGCCACTAGTCTTGTAGAATAATGAAATCGAAGTGACTCTGAGTTTATGTTGTCAAGAGAGCCCTTGAGTTGTGAGAAGGAAAATGTCTTAGCTTGTCAGGGCTGCTAAGGAAAAATCATAAATTTATTGACTCACTTTTTTGACACTATAAGTCTGATAACCATATATTGGCAGGACTGACATACCCCAAGAGTCTGCAGCTTTCTGAAAATCCACTGTCACATTATACAATCTCTCCTTGAGTCTGCTCCTTTGGTTACTACTGACTTTTGGCTTCTACTGACTATGTCCAATTTCCCTTTGCATTTAAGGACTCCAATCATATAGATTAAGGCTAAACCTGTTTCAACTGGGCCTCATCTAAATAGGATATTCAAAGATAATATTCACAAAGGAATGCACACCTTAACTAATAACATCTTCAAAGATCCTGTTTACAAATTGATCTGCTCACACATGACCACTGGGTCAGCATTTGGATATGCTTTTTGGGGATTCAACCCAAAAAACAAAGGTGTGCAGGGCTAGAGGGAGTCAGGAAACTGAGTTTCAAAATCATTCTTGGGGCAGAGTCTCCCAAACTCATAGGGATCTGTGGAAATGGGATTACGTTTGACACTTTTCTCACACAGAGTGGGAAAGCAGAACTGCTTGAACTTACTGGCCTCTAAAGGTTGATGAATCTTCTTTACACTGCATATGCCCTGGATTAAAAGGTCTGTCTTTTTTCTTCCTCCTCAATGTGTGGGGCTTTCTGCTGTGATGGTCGAAGGCATTATGGTGTGATAGACCAGCATACTTAGAAGTATGTTAAATTGAGGGATATTCTAGAATGTCTTTGCCAAATTGATGAAGTAGGCCTGGACCCTAATGCTTTCCTTATTTCAAGTTTATGGTGATTGTGTCAAGTGGTTAAGGGACCTTATCTCCTACCAGTAATCAGTGTCCTCTCCCTGCCACTGGCTTGCTGTCTCAGTATCCTTGTCTTTATGTTTTTCCCTCTCATCTCTCACACACATTTATTGTACAATTTATTGAGGGTGCATGAATGGCTTCTATGTGTGGCCTCACACACTTCCAGCTGGTCCTTATGGTCAGGAAGAAGGCTTGAGTCTGAATATGTTAGTGGCATTAAGGGCTGAGTTTGAGTGAGGTTTTCCATGAATCCCCTGACTGAAATGAATATAAATTTTCCACACTACAGCGCCCCTTTTGACTTCCATTATTCTTGTCCACAATGTTTAAGATGCCCACACAGGACTTGTGAGCAGTTGGTACTATGACCAATTACCTCATAACCAGGTGATAACCTGAGCCTCCAAGGGAGCCCCAGAGAAGGGCAATATTTGTATTGTGAGCTACACTGCACAAGTTCATAGGCAAAACCCCACTCCTTACATTCTATTCTTTCACCCTCCAGGTATGGAGGGAGCCTAAATCTGTGGAACCCAGGGATCAAGCAAAAAAGTGACACTCATTGTTTCCTCTCACATGCTCAAGCTGCAGGGATGAAACTTCTTTTCAGGTTGCTGATAGGAAACATGAAGAAAATCAAAATGAAGTTAAACAGTACTCTTGACTATTCCATAAATATAACAGCAAATCATAATTTTAATTTTTCAATGGAAGTAATAGTAATTATAATAACACCCAAAATTAAAAAGTGCCTAAACTCTGGAGCAAAGAGGTTAAATAACTTAGGTAATGTCACACATACACTAACAGGTGGACCCTCCCATATTTTGATTAACTCTTTTCTCAAAGCTAACGTATGATCAAAATTTTGGTCATCTCAGTGCTCACCAGCAGTCCCTTAGAAGCTGAGCTGAGATGTTTTTATTTCCTCTACAGTTTTGGAAACAGATCCCCTGGCCTT
>JAKSZT010023011.1:248610-262777 GCA_026826555.1 Tolypeutes matacus
GGCAGTGTGAGGCATCCAAGATCTATGGTCTCTGTGGCCTGGTCCTCTGATAAACCTCTCTTTGACCACATGCAGTCACATTCTCACCAAAACAGTGTACCAAGCACTTAAGGTATATTTTTAATCTCGTGTCCTTTCCTAAATCTGTCCCATTCCTTAGAATCAAGACCCTAATATGCTGCTTTTGCCTAGCCATATTTACCCAGTACTCATCAGTTAGAAATAGACAGTACCTCAAAGGAGTGGGAATTGATTTGGGAAAAAAGTTCAAAGCCACAGAAGGTTCTTTCAATCCAAGCACAGAAAAAGAACCACACCTAAAGTGGGTACTGAATGTCTACAAGTGAGAGAGCAGGGTGGGTCTGCCTTTTCTGGGCATCAGGAAAATATTCTATCAAGGACCCTCCCCTGCTTGGGGCTAAGGACAATGATAATGTGTGAAACCTCAGGGCTACATAAGACATTTCCCCCTTGGCAGCTCTCTTAGCAGTCTGGATCATTGTGATCTCATTGCTATTTGTTGTGGAGTATCTCTCCTCTGCACTCAGGAAATGTGCACAACTGCTAGACTTGGACCCAAGTTGCAATCTTCTAGGAGAGAGCCTGCAGCTGAAGCCAGGATAATCCCATCCACTGAATCTATGGGATATAAGCCCATTCTCACTTGGAGGTGGAGTGGACATCACCATTCCAGTCCCCTCAGGATTTGGGGAAGAGCTATGGTCTAGAGTGGACTTAATGGTATTCTGTTGTAGACATATTGTGATTCAAGCAATGGAAGAAATTATAACAGTGAGGTGGAGCCAGTGGCCACTTGACACTTATGGGGTGGGGAGGGGAAGGGCAGTTGTAATAAAGGGGCTTTTTCAGGACTTGGGGTTTGTCCTGAGTGACGTTGTGGTGACAGATATAGGCCATTTTACATCAGCATATACCATGCAGAACTGTGTGGGAGAGAGTGTGGTCTACAATTTGAACTGTGGTCTATACTTAGTGGCAAAGCCCCAGGATGTGTATATCCATTGCAGGTGATGTGCCACACTAATGAAAGATGTTTATGTGAGATGTTATGGGAGGTATGGGAAGTGGAGATCATGGGAATCCCTGTAATTTTTGTGTAACATTTATGTAATATAAGCATCTTTTAAAATATATATATATATATATAAAATAAAAAATAAATAAATATAATGGGTGGCAAAAAAAAAAAGAGAAATGATGGACTGAAGCTGCTATGTGAGGAGTGGAACCCCAGTTTTGTTACATAAAGGATCTAAGCTGAAGTGTGGAAGGAAAGTTTGGCATTGGGGGATTATCACTGATATAACATCCTCACTGAGTCTACATCAGAATCTTGGCAGTGTCTCTACCACACCCATTTTCCCATAGAATTCTGGAAATTGGGCTTTATCTAAACCTTTGCAGAACATTCAAAAGATGAGGGGTTGGGATGTTGAGAGGGGAGTATTGTTTCTTGTTTTCAAAATACCCTCCCGCTGTGCATATGCAACAATAAAACATATTGGACAAGTATGCTTTCATGGATATAAAAAGATGGATGGAACCCTCAAAGGTGGATCTCTGATTATAAGATGAACTGTGATGAGGTTGTGTAAGATTATGACAGAATGCTTTAAATTTTCTGGGTAAATGCAAAACAGTTGAGAGAAGGTAAGGAGAACAGACAAATACAACCTATTCAGCATTTGTGGGTAAGAATGAAACTGTCCCCTAATGTCCCAAAAGACCTCTTCCTAGAGAGGAAAGGCCAGTCTATCGATCTCATATCAAAGGTGGGAAGCCATGTTGCCTACCAGGAAGAAATGTTCTGACATCAATGCAATGGTCTGGGACATAGGTAGACTGGCTTGCAGGAGGATGTCTAACTTCTTACAAGGGCCAAAGAGTTCTGCCCAGGACCCAGGCAGAGCTGCTTAATTTGAGGTAATATCTTCTTTCTTTGCTTTAAAGAAAACCAATGCCTCACTCTAAGCATAAAAAAAGCCAAAACTTTTAAACTTAAGGTATTCATCATGTCTCAGTCCCTTGAAATGGACTTTTACACTGTAGATGCCTACCCCCTCTTCTGATCTCAGCTAAAATTTCATCCCTATAGGGAAGCATTTCTCACTCTCAGTCTGAAACCAGGACTCCTCTTCAAACCTCCCCAAAACATATTAATTCCTTCATCTGTGATTATTTGATGACTATCTTTCTCCTCCCACTAGTCTTGTAACCCTGAGGGCAGGGACTATTCAAAATTAGATGTTTCAATTGCCAAATTTTGGGACCAAAGGATCCATCAACAGATGGGTGGATAAGTAAGTTGTGGCAGATACATTCAATGCAATATTATTCAGCAGTAAGAAGGAATGAATTACAGATGCATGCAGAAATGTGGAGGAACCTGTGCATTATTCAGGGTTCTCTAGGTAAACAGGATCAACAGGAGATATCTTTAAATAATATGAGAGTTTATAAGAGTCTCTCACATGACCATGGGGATGCAAAAGTACAAGTTCTGCAGGCAGGCTGCAAACCAGGGGCTCTGGTGAAGGTCCAATGATGGTCCTTGATGAGTGTATGGGAGATGTTGGCTGTCCAAAGATGAGTGGGGAAATTCTCTCTGAATGCTGAAATAATTTCCCTTTTAATGCATTCAGCTGATTGGATAAAACATCACTCATTGCTAATGGTAACCTCCCTGGTTGATCATAGACTTGATCAGCCATCTATGCAGTAAATTCCCTAATGACTAAAGCCCTTAAATATCCTCCTATTTTCAATTAGTCCAGTGCTTGCTTGAACAAAGAACTGGGCAAAATTACCTGGCCTAGTTGACACATTAGCCTGCCCATCACAGTCCACCCCTTGTAGACTCAGCAACCATACACATTACTTTACCCATACTTAGCCTCTAAGTAAAAACAATAACAGTCATGCATATAAATATATATTTCCACCTAACAATGTTCAACTCTCCTGCATACAACCAAAAATGCATTAATTCCCTACAGAATAGGATGCAAGTACTTTGGTAATATTCACTCTTTTTTTTTTTAATTAATTTATTTTTTATTGTGGGTAAAAATAAAAATTTTCACAATACATACCAATATTTGTAAAATGATATATAAATATATATGCATATATATGCATTTACTTACAAAAATGATATTTATATATATATAAATATATTTTAAGAGGTGCTTAGATTACCTAAAATATTACACGGAACCCACTGGGATTCCCATGTTGCCTCCCTCCAACACCTCCCACCACATCACACACAAACATCTCCCATAAGTGTGACCCACCAACCTCAATGGCCTTACACATCCTGGGGCCTTGCCACCAACCATAGACCACAGTTCATATCATAGACCACACTTTCTCCCACACAGTTCTGAATGGTGTGTGCTGATATAAAATGGCCTATATCTGTTGTCACAACAGTACTCCAGACAACCTACAAATCCTAAAAAAGCCCCTGTATTTCAACTGCACATCCCCTCCCTGCTCTGAAAGTATCAAGTGCCCACTGGCTCCACCTCATTGTTATAATTTCTTCCATTGCTAGAATCACCATATGTGTACAACAGAATACCATCAAGTCCACTCTAGTCCATAGTTCTTCCCCCAATCCTGAGGGGACTGGGATGGTGATGTCCACTCCAACTCCAAGTGAGAGAGGGCTTATATCCCATGGATATGGTGGGTGGGATGATCCTGCCTGCAGATGCAGGTCCTCTCCATTCCCTGGGCTGGCCATTGTCCATCGTTGTCTCCACACCAGGTGACTTGGATGAGTCCATTGAGCTGTAGGGTAGGAGTTGCAGCTCCACCGAGATTCCACACACCTGGCACATAGGTAGGCCAGAGGCTCCAATCTCTGGAAGTATACCTAAAAACTCCAGCATCACATATAGGTTTGAATAGAAGGGACTGATGAACAATGTGCAGGGAGGACTTATTTGAGTCCAATTCTGTCACCCTCAAGAGCACAGATTCCAAAATAGAGCCCACTGAAAGGCATCAGTCTCTGGGGCTATCCCCCTTATATAGGACCAGGGTGTCTCCAGAGCTCTCAGGAGCCCCTCTGTGTGGGGTGATCGGCACTTTGACGTTCTATGAGCTCCTACTGAGGTGTGCGTAAGAGTTGCCTCTGGGATGATATCCCGACTCTCTTTGAAGTCTCTTAGCCACTTGAACTCATTTGTCTTTACCTTTTCCCCCTTTAATTCAAGGTCTTTTTCCAGTTGTGTTGCCAGTTGGCACTTGGTATTAATCCCTCGTTCCCAGGGAGGCTCATCCCCGGGAGTCATGTCCCACATTGGGGGGAAGGTAATGCATTCATATGATGAGTTTGGCTTAGAGAGAGGCCACATTTGAGCAACAAGGAGGCTTTCAGGTGGCAACCCTTAGGCACCCCACAACAGCAATCTAAGTCTCAGTTATAAGAGCAAAGACTCATAAGGGTAGTCATCAATAAAAAGAACTCATCAGTGGGTCATTCTCTTTTGACAGACACTGTCCCTGCACTCAGAGGACTATTGCTGTGTCAGAGCTCTCCAGGCTAGGAATTCTGATTCCCTCATTTATTGTGTGATTGTCCACCCATCATGACCATGCCCCATCTTTTGATCTTTTGAACAATTTTGTATATCTTTCATGTATATTCAGATGAACTAACTCCCATGAATCCCCCCTCCCAGACACCCCCCACCAATAATCCCCTGCAGTACCCAATGTAACCCTTCTGTGATCCAAATCCTCCATGAACATTTAGTCCATAAAATAATTAAATACATTTAATAGGAAAAAGAATCAACAATGATAAGCTTACATGCAAGAGACAAACATAAGGAAACCCAGGAAAAAAACACAAAAAACAAATGATCAATCAAAAAAACAAAACAAAACAAAATATACTTAGTGGATTGGGACATTCAAAAAAATGGGGAAAAAAGCAAAAGAAATGCCTTTAAATATATATATATATATATATATATATATATATACACACATATATTCTTTTTTTTCTTTTATAACTGTGTTATCGGATGTCCACTGGGCCGTGACTACTTCCCCCTCTCAATCCCCATTGTCTCCCAAATTTTCATTTAATTTTCAAAGAAGTTTTAGGTCACAGCAAAGTCACACACGGAAAACCAGAGACTCCCAGATACCAAACCAACCCCCCTTCACCACCCCATATTATCCCCCCCTTTTTTGGATGTTAGCATTGTTATAACTGTTATACAGATAGCAAAATATAGCAACTAAACACTGTCAATGATTTACAGTATAGTTTACAATTTAGATAATACAGTTTAATAATTTTGATGATATTTACCATGTCCTGTGTCCATTACTGTAAGGTAGTGAAAAACCTTTCCCATGACAACCAAACACCCCATTAGATCTTGAATGTTCCCTTCTCCCCAGCCCCCCAGGGCACATGACATCACCCTATCCTGACTCATGGAATGTCAAGATTCACAGTTACAAGCCCTGGGAATTTGAGCCTACCTTTCCTAATCCACTGACGCACCAGCGCTGCACAACCAAACCCAGGAACACTACTACCCATCTGCCCCATTCCCCAACATGCAACCACATTCTATCCCTTTACCATAGATTCTGTCCATAACGGTGATGGTTCAAAGCCTGCTCTTCTCCAACTCTCCCTTGTTAACCTGTCTTTCAGACAATGGTTCTCAGAGACTGCTCACTTTCCTCAGTTCAAATCAGTGAGGTCATGTACTGTTCATCCTTCAGTGCCTGGCTTGCTTCACTCAACATAAGGTCTTCAAGATTCATCCATGTTATTCCATGTGTTAGCACTTTATTCCTTCTTATGGCTGAGTAATAGTCCATTGTATGTATGTACCACATTTTGCTTATCCATTCATCTGTTGATGGACACCAGGGCTGATTCCAACTTTTGGCAATGGTGAACAATGCCACTATGAACATTGGTGTGCATATATCTGTTTGTATTTTTGTTTTCAATTCTTCTGGGTATATACCCAGCAGTGGAATTGCTGGATCATATGGAAGATCTATTGTTAGGTTTCTGAGGAACCGCCAAACTGTCCTCCACAGTGGCTGGACCATACCACAGTCCCACCAGCAGTGGATGAGGGTTCCTATTCCTCCACATCCTCTCCAACATTTAGTGTCTCCTGTTTTTTAAATAGCTGCCATTCTGATGGGTGTAAGATGGTATCTCATTGTAGTTTTAATTTGCATTTCCCTGATAGCAGGCGATGTTGAGCATTTTTTCATGTGCTTTTTAGCCATTTGTATTTCTTCCTTGGAGAAGTGTCTTTTCAGGTCACTTGCCCATTTTTTAAATGGGTTGTTTGTCCTTTATTTTCAAGGTGTAGGATTTCTTTATAAATGCAGGATATTAGGCTCCTATAAGATAAATGGTTGCCAAATATTTTCTCCCATTGGGTAGGCTGCCTTTTAATTTTCTTAATAACATCCTTTGAGGTGCAGATGTTTAATTTTGATGAGATCCCATTTATCTATTTTTTCTCTTGCTGCTCATGCTTTGGCTGTGAAGTTCATGAAACCGTTTCTTATTACAAGGTCCTGTAGATCCTTCCCTACATTATCTTCCAAGATCTTTATGGTGTTGGCTCTTATATTTAGATCTTTTATCCATCTTGAGTTGATTTTGTATAAGGTGTGTGATGGTATTTTTTTCTCATTCATTTGGATATGGATACCGAGATCTCCAAGCACCACTTGTTAAAGAGGCCATTCTCTCCCAACTGAGTGGGCTTCATGGCCTTGTCAAATACCAGATAACTGTACATGCAAGGATCTATATCAGAACTCTCAATTCGGTTCCATTGGTCAGTAGGTCTATTTTTGTGCCAAACCACACAGTTTTGATCACTGTAGCTTTGTAGTATGTTTTAAAGTCAGGTTGTGTGATACCTCCAATTTCATTTTTCTTTTTCAATATGTCTTTGGCAATTTGGGGCCTCTTGCCTCTCCAAATATATTTTGTGGTTAGTTTTTCCAGTTCCTTAAAAAATACAGTGTTGACTTTTATTTGGATTGTTTTAAATCTGTAGATTAGTTTGGGTAGGATAGACATCTTGATGATGTTTAGTCTTCCTGTCCATGAACAGGGAATATTTTCCCATTTATTTAAGTCTTCTTTGATTTCCTTTAACAGTGTTGTGTAGTTTTCTTTATATAAGTCCTTTACTTCTTTAGTTAAATTTATTCCTAGGTATTTGATTCTTTTATTTACTATTGTAAATGGTATTTTTTTCCTGATTTCCTCCTCTGTTTGGTCGTTATTGGTGTACAGAAATGCTACTGATTTTTGAGTATTGATCTTATAGCCTGCAACATTACTGAACTCCATTATAAGTTCTAGAAGCCTTGTATATTTCTCAGGGCTTTCTATGTATAGGATCGTGTCATCTGCAAATAATGAAATTTTTACTTCTTTTCCAATCTGGATGGCTTTTATATCCTTTTCTTGTCTCAGTGTTTGCGCAAGTACTTCTAAGACAATGTTAAATAGGAGTGGGGGTAGTGGGCATCCTTGACTAGTTCCTGATATCAGAGGGAAGGCTTTTAGGAATTCACCATTGAAAATGATGTTGGCTTTGTGTTTTTCATATATACCCTTTATCATTTTCAGAAAGTTTCTGTCTATTCCTATCTTTTGTAGTGTTTTTATGAGGAAAGAGTGCTATATTTCATCGAATGATTTTCTGCATCTATGCAGATGATCATGTGATTTTTTTCTTTCAATCTGTTTATGTGGTGTATTACATTGATTGATTTTCTTATTTTGAACCATCCTTGCATACCCGGGATGAAACCCACTTCTTCATGGTGTATAAACATTTTGATATGTAGTTGAATGTGATTAGCAAGTATTCTGTTGAGGGTTTTAGCATCTAGTTTCATTAGGGAAATTGGTCTGTTATTTTCCTTTCTTGTGGCATCTTTATTTGGTATTAGGGTAATGTTGGCATCATAGAATGAGTTAGGCAATATTCCTTCTACTTCTATTTTATGGAAGAGCTTAAGTAGAATTGGTGTTAGCTCTTTCTGGAATATTTGGTAAAATTCAGCTGTGAAGCCATCTGGTCCTGGACACTTCTTAGTTGGGAGGTTTTTAATGACTGAGTCTATCTCTTTACTTGTAATTGGGCTGTTGAGTTCATCTATTTCTTCTTTCATCAATGTCGGCTGTTTGTGAGTTTCTAGAAACTTGTCCATTTCCTCTAAATTGTCATTCTTGTTGGCATATAATTTTTCAAAGTATCCTCTTATGATACTCTTTATTTCTGTGGGGTCAGTAGTGATATCACCTTGCTCATTCCTTATTTTGTGTATTTGCATCTGTTCTCTCTTTTCATTTGTTACTCTGGCTAAGGGTTTGTCAATTTTATAGATATTCTCAAAGAAACAGATTTTAGTTTTGTTTATTGTTTCCAGTGCTTTCTTATTCTCTATTTCATTTAGTTCTGCTCTAATCTTTGTTATTTCCTTCTTTCTACTTCCTTTAGGTTTAGTTTGTTGTTGTTTTTCCAATTCCTCCAAGTGTGCAGTTAGGTTTTCAATTTTAGCTCTTTTTTCTTTTTTAATATATGAATTTATGGCTATGAACTTCCCTCTCAAGACTGCTATCGCTGCATCCCATAGGTTTTGATATGTTGTGTTGTCGTTTTCATTAGTTTCAAGGTAGTTATTGATTTCTTTTGAGATTTCCTCTTGGACCCACTGTTTGTCTAAGAGTGTGTTGTTTAATTTCCATATCCTTGTGCCTAACCTGTTTCTCTGGCCCTTATTGATTTCCAACTTCATTCCGTTGTGGTCAGAGAAATTGCTTTGTATAATCTCAATCTTTCTGAATCCATTGAGAGTTGTTCTGTGGTCTATTTTGGAGTATGTTCCATGTGCACTCAAGAAGAATGTAAATCCCGCTGTATTTGGGTGTAGTGTTCTGTATATGTCTATTAAGTCCAGGTCTAATAATGTATTGTTGAGTGCCTTAGTTTCTTCATTGATTCTCTGTCTAGATGTTCTGCCTAATGATGATAGTGGTGTTTTGGAAGTCCCCTGCTATAATTGTAGAGGCATTTATTTCTCCTCTTAGTTTTTCAAGAGTTTGCCACACGTATTTTGAGGCACCCCGATTAGGTGCGTCAATGTTGATGATTGTTGTCTCTTCTTGAGAGATTACTCCGTTTACTAATATGTAGTGTCCATCTTTGTCTCTTACAATAGTTTTGCATTTAAAGTCTATTTTGTCTGCTATTAGAATAGTTACTCCTGCCCTTTTTTGGCTACTGTTAGCTTGTAAAATGCTTTTCCAGCCATTCACTTTCAGCCTCCTTGAATCCCTGGTTTGAAGGTGGGTTTCTTGTAGACAGCATATAGATGGATCTTACTTTCTTATCCACTCTGCCAATCTGTGTCTTTTGATTGGTGAATTTAGTCCATTAACATTCAATGTTATTACTCAAAATGAATTTCTTACTTCAGCCATTTTTTCTTTGGGTTATTGTATGTCATATGTTATTTTGTTTCTCTATTTGTCTTTTCAGTTCTTTTTATTTTATTTTATTTTATTTTTTTATTTATTGTGGGTAAAAATCAAAATTTTCACCGCACATACCAACATTTGCAAAATGCATGTATGTGCATTTGCTTACAAAATGTTATATATATATATTAAGAGGTGCTTACATTACCCAAAATATTACACACAACCTATTGGGATTACCATGTTGCCCACCTCCCACACCTCCCACCACATCCCACACAAACATCTCCCACAAGGTTGGCCCACCACCCTCAATGGACTTACACATCCTGGGGCCTTGCCACCAACCATAGTCCACAGTTTACACCGTAGACCACATTCTCTCCCACTCAGTTCTGAGTGGTGTGTGCTGATTTAAAATGGCCTACATCTTTTGCCACCATGGTACTCAGGACAACCTCCAAATCCCAAAGAAGCCCCTGTATTTCAACTGCTTGTCCCCTTCCTGCCCCAAATATGCCAAGTGGCCACTGGCTCCACCTAATTGTTATAATTTCTTCCATTGCTAGAATCACCATATTTGAAAAACAGAATACCATCAAGTCCACTCTAGTCCATAGTTCTTCCCCTAATCCTGAGGGATCCTGTTGTTTTGTTTTTCTTTTTGTCTTTTCAGTTGTTTTTAAACTCTCCTCCAACTCTCTCTCCCTTGTTTTTTCCTTTCAACTTGTAGAGATTCCTTTAGTATTTCTTGAAGTGCTGGTTTCTTCTTGACATACTCTTTTAATTTCTGTTTATCTGTGAATATTTTGAACTCTCCATCAACTTTGCTGGATAGAGAAATCATGGCTGGAAGTTTTTTTCTTTTAGTATTTTGACTATATCATACCACTGTCTTCTTGCCTCCATGGTTTCAGCTGAGAAATCAGCACTTAATCTTATTGTGCTTCCCTTGTATGTGATGGTTCTCTTTTCTCTTGCTGCCTTAAGTAATTTCTATTTGTCTTGAGCTTTGGACATTTTGACAAGTGTATGTATTGGAGTTGGCCTGTTGGGGTTTATACTATTTGGTATGCGCTGTGCTTCCTGGATCTGCACATCCATCTCTCTCAATAGAGTTGGGAAGCTTTCAGCCATTATTTCATTCAACACTCCTTCTGTCCCCTTTCCCTTCTCTTCTCCTTCTGGGATGCCCATAATGCGTATGTTTGTGCATTTTGTATTATCGGTTAATTCCCTGAGTCCATGCTGGATTTTTTCTATCTTTTTGTCTATCTGTTCTACTATCCCTTTGATTTCAGCTGTATTGTCTTCTATATCACTAATTCTTTCCTTTGCCTGTTCAAATCTGCTGTTATGTGAATCCAGCACCTTTTTCATTGCTTTTCTTGTGCCATTGTTCTCCATCATATCCATTACTTTTTAGGCATGTTTGCTATTTCTTCAGTATGTTCTCCCAGTGTCTTCTTTATATCCTTAATCTCTTCCTTCAGTTCTTTAAGTTGGTCCATGATATTTGTTTGGATAGCTTTGATTCATTGTTCAATGTTCTGCATGGCTTCTTGGTTTTTATTTTGTCCATTGGACTGGTCTATGTTTTCCAGTTTCTCAGAGTCATTTGTATTTTTTTTGTTGCCCTCTTGTCATCATATTATCTTGATGGGTTTGTTCAGTTGATTAGCTTTTCTCTATGCTCTAGAGTTTTATTTAGCTGGTGGTTCTGCGTGTGAGTTAAGTTTTCTCTTTGGCAGTTTTTCTTCTTATTTTATTTCCTTACTTCTTTCTATGTTACCTTGAAGGCAAAAGATTAGGGCCAGAGGAATCAAAAGATGTAAGAAAGGCAGGAGGATAATAGTAATATTGATAAAAGTTAGAAGAGGGGCAAATGAGACCCAATGAGATGAATATTTAACTTGTGTAGGCAGTGTAGAGTAATAGGAAAAAATGTGGAGTTCCTACAATGGACTGGGAAAGCAAATGGAGGAATATATATATAGTGATTTAAAAGGCTAGAATTATGAGGAGGGAGAGAAATAGTAAAGAAAGGGCTGAAAGGAAAAAGTTAATAGTAATAAAAAAAAAGAAAAAAACAAAATTGATGGGATAGAAATTGACGCCCTTAAGTTGTGGGCCTATGAAAAAATGTTATATCTAAGAGCCATAACAGAAAGCAGAAGGCAGAAAGATGAAGGAAGAATAAGTGATAGTTTGGAATACAGTATCAATATAGACAGTGAGTGGGAATTTACTGAAGAAGAAGCACAGCAAAGAAGCGACAAGCTAGCAGCACCTAACTTTAGAAAAATGAAAGAAAAATAAAGGGAGGAGGAAAGAGGAAAGCAAAACAAGAGACCAGCAATAAACAGAGAAATACCAAAGATCCACACAGGCAAGGAGTCAAACAGAGCTAAGGGGGGGATCAATGATTCTCCTAGGGTCCACGTGGATCTTCTCTGCCTACTTGTGTTTATCAATCAATTTCCCCTCAGGGTTCTATATGCAGGTCCTGAAGCAGCTTTTAGCTATTAAACTAAATTAAAAAGAATTTATTTTTCACTTATTGAAGTGACCTTCTCACTTATTTTTTTTTTAATTTTTTAGCGAAATACAGGACCCAAAATAATTCCTCCTCTAGGCCAACCCCCTTATGGAAGGGACCCTAGCTGGGCCCGTGGAAATTAATCAAGCACATACCACTTCCTGGACTCCCCAAGGTAGCTGTAGCTCTGATGTTAGTCAGTGCAGAGTGCTAAAGACGGCCGATTCCGCCCCTTCTGGAGCTGAGTACCAGCGTACCGGATTGCTATGTAAATCAGTTTGACTGCAGATTCGTGTCTGCTCTCAGCCTAATGCTGCTTCAGGTCAGCTTATCTGCTCCCCAAAGCTATGGGACAGTACAGGCAGCCAGATCGATGTTGAAAAATAAAAATAAAAAATACCCTTCCCTGTCCTCCAACAGAACCCTCCCTCTTTTGGGGACTGTCCCTTCTTCCTGGCTCTGCGGCAGCCTGGTTCTTATCCCTGGGCTGCTAGGCAAATCACCTCCCTCCCCCAACCAGAATCCCCCCACCCGTTCACCAGGTACCAATTAGCTCCAGCTGTTCTGTTCACACAAGTTCCAAGGGGTGCCAGGAAGCCAAATCCCCAGAAAATAAAACTTTCTCGCCTCGCTCGTGGCTCCAAGTGGCCGTTTTATTATTATTTTTTTCCCTAGCCACAGGACTCAGCCGTCTGTGCCAACCACCACTGGCAGGCTTAAAACTCATGAATCTCTACTGTTCCATCCACGCCATTGATCCATGCAGATAGATGTCCCAAGTTTCTCACTCCACGCGTGCACAGCACAGACCCCCGGGCTGGACCCCGTCCACAATCTGCCTTTCTCTGGGAGCTAGCAGTGTGTGCCCTCCTACACTAATACCATTTTGGCCCCACCCTCAGGTAATATTAACTCTTAAACTTGACATCCTTAAGTATTATGACATGAAACTAATACAACTTGTCATATGATAAGGGAAAAGGGGGAAGAAAACAAAGAAATTCATTTGTGTACATATACAATCATACTCATAATGAACAAGAAAGAAATATTCATGGCTATTAGAGTCCTCATTTCTATAAATGGTCACATGGTTGAAGTTCATATTTCTCACTACCTTCTTCCACTACCCATTCCATGTTCTTGTTACCCTCAGAAACTACTTTAGTTGGCAGTGTTTCTTTGTCTGGTGGGGTGACCCAAACTCTCATTCCTTAAGATTCTGGGCCATTGTTAGTCCTGCTTTAATTGGGTTGTTGCAGTTTTTCATTGACTTTAATCACAGGCATGGCAGTACTAGGAGACAACCTAGAGGCTCTCCTGTATTCCAGGCAAAGTGTTCTTTACCCTCATTATGTGGATGCAGTCCTATTTCCCCTTGATAGGATCAATCACCCTAGCCAGTAGAGTAATACCCTTCCTTGCCTTTTGATTCATAGGTAAAAGGAGCCCAAAGTGGCCAGGTGACAATCTTAACTTCCAGTTCAATGGAATCATTGTTGTGTTTCCTGGTGGTAGCACTCCTCCTTTTGAGTCTAAGACCTGTAGACTAGAAGAACTTAGGGTTTCAGGGACGGGAAGCAAAAATTTTCCTAGTGGGTCATTAGGGGTAGTAGTGAGTGATGCTACTCCAATTTCCACCCCTTGATTCCAGGAACCATGAATCCTGGTTATGGGAGAAAGTGCACCATATAGTAGATGCTGATTTAGAGCATACACAGCCTCCTGGAGAACATTGTCCCAGCCCTGCAAGGTATTGCCACCTAGTTGGCACTGTAACTGAGTCTTCAAAAGGACATTCCATTGTTCTATCAATCCAGCTGCTTCAAGGTGATGGGGAACATGGTAAGACCAGTGAATTCCATGGGCATGTGTCCATTCCTGCACATCATTTCCCATGAAATATGTTCCTTGATCAGAAACAATGCTGTGTGGAATGTCTTTGGTGGTAGATAAGATATTCAGTAAGTCCATGGATGGTAGTTTTGGAAGAAGCATTGTGGCAGGAAATGCAAACCCATATCCACAGTATGTGTATATTCCAGTTAAAACAAATCACTGCCCCTTCCATGGTGGAAGTGGTCCAATGTAATCAA
>JAKSZT010023011.1:276980-296764 GCA_026826555.1 Tolypeutes matacus
TTTTTTTTTTTTTTTGTCTATTTGTTCTACTATCTGTCTGAATTCAGCTGCACTGTCTTCCACATTGCTGATTATTTCCTCCTGCCTATTCAAATCTGTGTTACATTCTTCCATTGTATTTTTTATTTATTAAATTGTGCTATTCATAACCATCATATCCATTCTTGTTTTATATCTGTTGACAATTTCTTCAGTATGTTCTACCACTGTCTTCTTAATATACTTAATCTCTTCCTTCACTTCATTAAGTTGATTCATGATGTTTGTTTTCACATCTCTGATTAGTTGTTCCATGTTCTGCATCTCCTCCTGTTTTTTAGTTTGTTCATTAGACTGGACCATGTTTTCCTGTTTCTTAGTATGGCTTATAATTTTTTCTGGTGTCTAGGCATCTGTTTATCTTGATGAGTTTATTCAGTTGGTTAGCTTCTCTTTCGAGGTTTTATTTTGTTGTTGTTTTTATGTATGTTGTAAGGTTTCACTTTGACGCTTCATTCTTCTTCTTATATTTCCTTGTTGTTTTCTATGTTTTCCCTTGAAAAGAGATTTAGGACCAAAGAAAAGGAAAGAGATAAGAAAGAGAAAAAAGAATAATAGTAATAATTTTAAAAGGTAGAACAGGAACTGTACAAAATTTAGGAAAATAAATAAACATGAATAAGAAATCATAAGAAGTACAGAAGAATAAGAAAATAAGTTGAATAGAAACAATGAAATGAGAAACAAAACAGAAATATATATAGAGAGAGAATGAATTATAGCCCAGAATGATGAGAAGAGAGGAAGAGGAAAAAGAAAGAGAAAAAAGGAAAAAAGGAAAGAAAACAGAGAAAAAAGAGAGAGAAATAAAAATAAAAAAAATTGTATATCAAGTAAAAGAAGGTGGAAAGAAAGAAAAACAACAGGAAACAGAATATAGAAAAATGAAGGAAAGAAAAAAAGTAACATAGGTAGAAAAAATATTTTAAAAAAGGGGAAACAAATAAAGGGGAAACACAACAAACAAGAAACAAAACAGCAGCAACTAAAAAAATACAACCAAAGAAAAACAGCCTTCCATCATAGGCCCCTAAGGTCTGCCCTCTGCAGGTGATGCTCCAGGTTTTAGTGAGTAAAATAAGAAAAAAAAAGAACCTTTAAAAAAAATCCAAGAAAACCTAAAACAAAAAGAATGTTTATATGTACCCTGTCATAATGTATCAGCTAGAAGCCTGAGAACCCTGTGGATCACTCTTCTAAGGGGAGCCAGGAATCAAACCAGGGACCTCATAGGTACAAGGTGGGAATTCATCCACTCAGCTAAACTGTCTCCTTGGGTTAGTTAGCCTTCAGAAATCTATCTGCCACCCTGGCATTCCAGACCTCTACAGCTTACTAGAGTCCTTCTGATTAGGTGCCTATCCCTGCCTCCTCTCTAATCTACTTGCTTTCTCTCCATGGGCAGCTGGGCAAACCAGCTGCCTGAGAGGATCCCTCCTTTCCTAGCCCTGTCAGTTTGGGGTCCCTTCTGAGATTAAAGGGAACCTCAGCTAGTCAAACTCACCACAGAGAAACCACTCTCCACCCTCCCTGACCCATCTTCCTCCCAGGGATACCCTCTCCCACTCTGTTGGTAACAGTGCCAGGTTACTTTGCCTTGAGGATGGAGTATATGCACCATTTCCAGCCACAGAGGTGAGCAACTCACAGTTTCACTTTGATTTCCTTATCTTTCCAGTACCCTCCTAGATGACTCAGAGCATCTTCATGTTCTATATTCATCCAAAGTAGCTCCTTTAGATAGGTCCCTGCTTCTCTCTGCTTTTTTTGTGAGAAGATCAAACTCTGCCTACCTACATTGGTGCCATTTTCCCAGAACCCATATTTGTCTCTTGCTAAACTCATTCCTGCTGCAGGATGGGCTCAAAATCTAGGGAAAGATTAGAATGGCTGAAGAAGAATGACAAAGAATATGAAACAAATTCTTATGGTGGAATGAGGCCTGCTTTTGTCCTGGGGTAACAATGTGTCTTTTATTTAAGTCATCCTGTACTTGGTATTTATACAGAGAAGTTTCCAGAGAATTGTTTTCAACCTATTGGTGTGGAAAATATATAATGTTCAGAATTCTATGAAACCCTCCAGAGGTAACAATGTTACCCTGAACATATGCAGTGGTCCCTGGCCACATTTCTGTGTCTCGAAGTCATTCTTTCTTCATCCAAAATATATTGTGCTGCTTTATCAATAGTAATGAAGGAAATGCTACTTGTGGATACTCCCTTCAGGAAGGGGCTTGAACAAGAGGCTCCCTGAATCATCAGAGCTCTTCCTGGTCTCCAGGAAATTCAAGTGGAGATTAATGGATTATGCTTAAGATTATAATTATGCTTCTCTCCTCACCATCCTCTGGAATATCCTGGAAAAGATGCCATATTCACTTCTCAGGAATTTGCTTTTCCAGAAAGGACTTCCTTTCTCTTCACACTCTCCTGCATACATGCTGCTCCATGTCTGTCTATAAAGCTTTTATTCAGTTGGATTTCCCTTAATTTGAAACAGTTATTTCAACCATATATCCTCACCACCTCCCTCATTTGTGATCCAGATTTCCCATGCTGAGCTGATGGATTTATCATAAAGTGCATTGCAAAATAGAGAAATTCATTCAGCAAAGAAATTCTTCAGCACCTTTCCTTCAAATCCACCAGTTACATATATTTGGACCCAGTGACCCTGTGGATAGTCAGAATCCTGAGAGTGATTCCAAATCTCTTCCTCTCCCTCTTATCTTAATCAAATCCTATCATTTCAATTCCAACTCTCACCACTTGATTGACTCCTCTGTATTTCCACCAACACCAGCCTACTCCATACTACTATTCTCTCTCTTGCATGAAACACTCTATGAGCTGATCCCCACTTCCATTCTTGCCCATTCTGACAACTTAAATGAGAAAAAACAGTCTTCTTTTGAATTCTCAAATGTAGTTCATTCTATAATCAAATTGATGCAACTAACACCACCTATATTTTCTTTATTTTTTTACATTTCATAACACATGGTTTGGTTCCACTGCTAATGACTACCAAGAAAATGTTTCCCTAGTTTCCTATGGACCTCCATGGATTTATATTTGATGATCCCAATGTTGAAAACAATAATATGTTAAGTTTTAACAAAAATGTTCATTGTGAGAGAATGTTCTGCTCTGTGTAATGGATGTGGTGTAAATCATTTAAAATGCATGTGATTAGTGCCATGAAATTCATATCCCTAACAGAAACAAGAATATATATTTTATTCAGATTAGTTTGATTTCATAAGGTGAGGTATTTTTTAATAGATAATGCCATGTTTCTAGCAATAATATGTAGCCCATTATCTAGCTTGGGTTATCATTTTGAAGACAGCATTGGGAACAAAGATTCAACACATAATCAAAGACCTAAATTTAGAAATGCAATATAATCCCTTTCTCATTGGAGGAAAATAAACTTTAATGTAATACTCCAAACCAGAAAAAAGTTGTTAAAAGTAATTACTTTGAAAATGGTTTTTATTTACTGAATGTCTGTAAACAAATCATTTATCTATTTTCAGCTTTGCTTTTCTTATCTAGAAATGTCTGAAATTGTCTTATCTTTCTCACAGAGCCCCATAAGCATTACATTAGGTCTGCAGTATAAAATTCTTAGAACAATACACATTTTGAGTGCCTTTTAGCAGTTATTTATAGCTTTTTCTTTGTTTCACATAAAATGCTCTTCTTAACAACATTCTTTTCCTCTGGTGGTATGCCTAAAATTAATACAAACAGCACTTAGGAGAAAATTCTTTAAAGATGCTCAGTGATTGAATTCAGTCCTCCCCCCTAAAAAAAGACATGCTCAAGTCTTCAACTCTTTTCCTGTGGGAATGAATCAATTTGCAAAAAAAGTTCTTTTGAAGGTATTATTAATCTGTGGCCAAATTGAATCAGGGTGGGTTGTTTAAGTTTCCCAGGATGTGCAAAAAAATAGCATGGAATGGGTCCTGTTAAACAATGGGAATTCATTCACTCATGGTGTGAGGCTGGGAAAATGTCCAGATTAAGGCATCATAAAGGTGATACTTTCTGGGGCTGGCTACTGTCAAATTTTGGTCCTTAGCATGTCACATGGCTAGACATGGTTTCTCTGATATCTTAAAGGTTCCATTGATGATCAGTTTCTTGCTTCCTATGGTTCTTTCTCTGAATTTCATTCCACTTATTAAGGATACCATTCATAGGATTAAAACACTTCCTGATTGTGCTGAGCCACAACTTAGCTGAAGTAGCCCCATAAAAGGTCCTAGTTCACACTCACAGGAATGGATCAGATTTAAGAACATATTTTTCTGGGGTTGGTAGAGCTTCAAACCACCATATAGGTGTTGATGCATATGATTGGAGGTCCTATAGAGAGAAAATTTGAATGCAGTCAATCAGAAAGCCACAGAAAGAAGCCAGGAGTCAGAACAAGGCAGAGAGTAAACCATCCTGCACCAGAATACTACCAACTCCAGGATTAAGCATGCCTTTGCCAATACCTAATGTGACATTTCCAGCCTTCAAGCCTGAGAGAGCATAAATGCCTGTTACTAGACAGACCAGTGTGCATGTTATTTCACTAGAACTTCCTGGCCAACTAAGACAGAAAACTTTTCAGGGAAAATATGGAGTAGTAAAAGCTGACACAAAAGTACTTACTTGAAGAAGCTTCCCAGATCAGCCAAGATCTTCAGTAAAAGCAGATGGTGTGAAGAAAATTCTTTCCTGTTTTCTCCTCAAAATTCAGGAGCAGCTCACTCAGATTGTCTTCCATGACATCTGTACACTGTATGCACTGGCACAGCTCACAGATGAGGAAAGCTTCCAGAGTGGTATCTTCCTGGGTATCTTCAATTTCCATATTGATCACATGCACTGGCTGGAAGGCCACCTCATCCCTGAAACACAGATATTTCACTACTCTGTCATAAACTTTATCTTCACATGTAAAGATGAGATCAAATGTATCTGTGCACTCTTGAAATCTTTCTGGCTGGAGCTTGATTCTCTGATTTCTTCCCAAGATACGTAAGGTTCCATTCTGGGTAAGGAATTCTTCACCTTTCTTTAAAAGGTCATTGTACATTTGTTTTTATGTTGTGAAATCTTAAATCATGCAGATTGGAATCTGGTCCTGGTAGCTTCACATGAAGTCCAGTTCCAAAAGCTCAAACATTGTATCCTTTATTCCTGAGAAGGTCATGGATTTCCATGCTCCTATTTATGTTACTCCTACATAACACAGCCAACCTGAGTGTGGTTGAGGCCATATTGTGGCATCTTGGGACTTCAGTGAAACTTTTGGGCCTCAGCAGATGTAAGGACTCAAAAGACACAAGGAATATAACCTCTCTCCACAAATTCCAACTAACAAAATATCAAAGAACAGGAAACAGTCTTATATAAGTCATCTTAGAGTGGGAGGGGTTTTCATAGGTCTTGACTCATTTGAGTTACCATCAAGATAATAAAGGCTGTGCCTAATCCAATCATGAGAATGCTGGATGTGATTAAATCTCATAAACCACTAATTCTCAACAAGGCTAGTAGCCACCCTATGGAAAGCACACTGAAATCTTGAGTTAGCCCATTTTGTGCTTGAAGACATTTCTATTATGAAGACAATTCTATTATGAATTGTAGCCAAAATTACCAGGTTACCTGGAATGCTTAGGACAATATTACACAAATCTAAATTGTCCTATATCTCACAGAACACCCCAGTAGCCTTTGGACATGCATATGGATATAAAACCTGCTT
The DNA here is from genome assembly GCA_026826555.1 of Tolypeutes matacus. Lineage (NCBI taxonomy): Eukaryota > Metazoa > Chordata > Mammalia > Cingulata > Chlamyphoridae > Tolypeutes > Tolypeutes matacus. The sequence goes on from JAKSZT010023011.1 coordinate 282,795, forward strand.
AAACATTCCTGGGCCTATAAACTTTTATTATACATATAATTAAAATGTATTATTACATGTTTCTAGAAGTTCAGTGATGTAAATCAAAGGAAGATTGTATATAGTTGTGTCCAGAAGTTCATATATATTCACTAATGCAGACAATCAGCTTTTGGGAAACATCTCTGCTAAAGGTATTTGAGGATTCATAACAACACAACTAAACATTTTGCATTTTTTACTCTTGAATTCAATTTATCAAGGGAACATAGAAATTGACATGATGACTCAAATTTCTAGGAATTACTTTAACCAGGTGTGTAAAGGAACTGTATTCAGAAAATCACAAAGCACTGCTAAAAGAAATAAAAGAAAACCTAAACAAATGGAAGGAAATTCTGTGTTCATGTATTGGAAAACTAAACAGCATGAAGATACCAATTCTACCCAAACTGATTTATAGATTCAATGCAATAACAATTGAAATTCCTACAGCTTACATTATGGAAATAGAAAAGTCAATTACAAAATTTAATTGGAAAGGAAGAGGGTCCTGAATAGCCAAAAACATACTAAGAAAGAAGAGCATAGTTGGAGGACTCACACTTCCTGGCCTTGAAGTATAATTAAGTGGTCAAAATAGCATGGTATTGGGGGGTAGATGTAGCTCAAATGGTTGTGTGTCCATCTGCCATATGGAGGGACCTGGGGTTGCTCCCTGGGATCTCCTGGTAAAAATGGAAGGCATGCAGGTGAGCCACTGGCACACATGCAGTGAACCAGTTTCACACAGCAAGCCACTGGTCCATGTGCACATGCATGGCAAGACAGGCCCATGTGGTGAGCCATCAGTCCATGTGCACACATGCAGTGAGCCAGGCCCTGCTGAACAATGCAGCAAAATGATGATGCAGCAAAGGAGAGATACAGGAGAGAGACAAGATGAGACACACTGGAAACCAGATCTGAGGTGGTACTGGTGGCAGAGTGTCTCTCTCTCACATCAGGCACATCCTTAGGTTGAATCCCAGTGAAGACTGGAGGAGAAGGATGAGAAGAGAAGGCAGGAAAAAGACACAGATGATCACCCTGTGAATGGTCATAGACAACAAGTGGGGTGGAATAGCATGGTATTGACATAAAGATAGACACATTGATCAATGGAATCAAATTGAGAGTTCAAAGACCCTCACATCTATGGTCAACTGATTTTTTATAAGCTTACCAAACCCACTTTTCTTGGAAAGAAGTTTCTTCAACAAATGTTGCTGGGAGAACTGGATATCCATTTAAAAAAGAATGAAACAGGACCCCTATATCACTCTCTATATAAAATTCAACTCAAAATAAATCAAAGACCTAAACTGAAAATTTAGCACCATAAAACTCCTAGAAGATAATATAGGGTGGCATCTATAAGACATTGTAATAGTTGTGGGTGTCCTAATCCTTACAGCCTTAAAGCATGATCAACAAAAGAAAAAAAATGATCAATTGAACTTCCCCAAAATTAAACAGTTATGAACCTCAAAAGGACTCTGTGAAGAGGGTAAAAAGGCAACCTACCCAATGGATGAAAATATTTGGAAGTTGCACATTTGACAGGGATCTAATATCCATGATATATAAAGAGATCCTACAACTCAAAAATAAAAAGACAGGTGACCTGGTTAAAAATGGGCAAATTGATGAATAGATAAAAAAAAAATTGTGGTGCATGCACATGATGGAATATTATGAAGTGGTAAGAAAAAATGAAGTTTTGAAGCATATGACAACATGGATGAACCTGGAGGATATTATATTGATTGAAGCATGCCAAACACACACACAAAAAAACAAATACTGTATGATTGGATTAATATTAACTAAATATATTGTGCAAACTCATGGAGTTAATAATTAGAATATAGGTCACCAGAAAAATAGAATTGTAGAGAATGGAAAGCTGAGATTTAATATGTGCAGAATTGGTAAAAATGTGTTTGTAAATTTTTGGAAATGAATAGAAATGGTGAAAGCATACAATGATATTTGTAACTAGCATTGCTAGTGTATGGGTATGATAGTGGCAGAAAGGGAACATATAAAGTCATGTGTATTACTGGAAGGAAAGCTGAAAACTATAACATGGTATGGTATATGACAGTAAAACTTCATGTAAAACACGAATACGGGTGTTATTGCAAATATAAGACTATTTTTGCAAAATATAAATACAAATATACTAGAGAGAAGGAAAAAGAATAGCAGCTATGTACAGCAAGGGAAGCACACAGAGATTGAGAGGTGATGAGTTTTCTTTATTTTTTGTCTATTATTATTGGAATAATGAATGTGCTCTAAGAATAACTGAAGTGATGAATGCACAAATATGTGATTACATCAAATACCATTTATTGTACACTTTGGATGGATTTATCCTTTATTAATATGTACAAATAAAATTGATTTGTTTTAAAAAAAGGTGAAAAGACATGAATAAACATTTTTCTAAAGAAATGCAAATGATGAAAAACACATGAAAAAAATGTTTACCATCACTGGTTATTAAGGAAATGCAAATCAATGCACAGTGAGATGTCATTTCACACCTACTAGAATCACCACTCTTAAAGAAAAACAGAAAACTGCAAGTGTTGGAGAGGATGTAGAGAGATAGGAACTCTTATTCAATCTTTGTGGGAGTATAGACTGGAACAGCTGATGTGGAAACTGGTTGTTCCAAAGGAAATTAGGTATAGATCTGCCATGTGATCCAGCAATGCCACTACTAGATACATACTTAGAAGATGTGAGAGCAAGTACATGAGAAGACATCTGTACACTGTTTATAGCAATATTTTTCACAATTGTCAAAAGAGGGACACATCCTAGGTGTTCATCAAGTGACAAATGGATAAACTGGTATATACACATGACAGAATATTATTCAGCTGTAAGAAGAAATGAAGTCCTGAATTATACGGATGATCCTGGGGGATATTTTTCAGTGAAGTAAGCTGTATTCATCAGGCAAAAGTGCTGCTGATGCAAAATACCAGAAATCAGTTGGTTTTTATAAAGGGTATTTATTTGGGGTAGAAGTTCACAGTTACCAGGCCATAAAGCCTAAGTTTCTTTCCTCACCAAAGTCCATTGTGATGTGTTGGAGCAAGACAGCTGCTGACTTTGCCAGGGTTCAGGCTTCGTGGGTTCCTGTCTTCCTGGGGCTCCATTTTTCTCCAGGCTCAGTTCCTCTGTTTCCTCCACAAGGTCAGCTGGAGACTATGAGGCTCTAGGCTTTGCCTTTCCCCACAAGGCCAGCTGTGACAGGCGAATGACTCTTTTCTTTTACTGGGGCCTTCTCTCCTTCCTCATCACAACTCCAACATCAAAACTACTACAACTCTGTCCTTTGCCATATCTTTTAACTTTGATTCCCCATCCATCAAGGGGCAGGGCTCAATGCCCTACTGACATGGCCCAGTCAATTCCCTAATCATAACTTAATCATGCCCAGATGAACAGACTATTTACAAGCATAATCCAATATCTATTTTTGGAATTCATAACTATATCAAACTGCCAAATGGCTACACTCCACCCTCTGAATTCCAAAAATATATTACAATATTCAAAAAACCTTAAATCAGTAACAATGCAAGTACAAAATCATATCATAATCAGTTTAAAGAAATATAATTTGTCTTCAGGCAAAGTCCCATCTGCTGTAGACCTCTGAAACTTACAAAACCACTTAATTGCATCCAATGCACAAATGGAAAGACAAAGGATAAACATTTTCATTATCAAAAGGAGAAATTGGTAGGGAAACATGAGTCAGGTCCTCTAGAGTACAGTAAACCTGCAAGGCATACCTCATTAGATAATAAAGTCTGAGAATCATTATTAAGATGATGGTTTTTTCTCCTTGGGGCCTCATGGGGACTCACCCGCTCCACAGGCTTGCCCAATGGCCATTTTCTTGGTTCCACCCTCATCAGGCATCTGGGTGTCGACCAAGCTCTGGACATCACCCTCCTACTGTGTTGGGTTGATTGCCACACCTTACCCAATCTTTGGGTTAGAGTCTTAACCTCCCAAGTACAGGGAGGTGAAGACAACATTCCCCCTAACCTTTGGCATACAGGCTCAACCCTCTCAGAGCAATGAGTTGACCACCTGGCCTTCCTTAATCCGTGGGTGACAGGTCCACCCCTCTCAGACCTATGGAGTGCTGACCTTAACCTCCCTAATCCTTGAGGAATGTGCTCCACTCTCTTTGCATCCTGGGGCAGCAAAACTCTTCCTGAACATCAGGTGGGAACATCCACCCTCTTCAACTGCTGGGGCAAACTCACCCTCTCTATACCCATGGGTGGGGCTCCTCTCTTGGTCCACAGTGATGTCTAAATTCCAGATCTCAGTGTCCATGTTATTTCCTTAAAGCTGTTTTTCTTTCAGTGTTCCTTTTAGTCCAACCTGACAGTGGTTTTTGTTCATACAGTGCTCTCAAAAATATTGTTGGTTTAGCATGCAAGAAGCAGGGGTCCAAGCCATCAGAGAGTAAGGCTTTCCACAAGTCTTTCTGAGAAAACTGAATCTTCAATCCTGATTTAAAAGTTCCAGGTTTATCTAAGTCTTCAAATGGGGCACTTTCATTTGGGAACTTGATTTCCAGAGACTTCAAAGTTCTGGAATCAGTTTCTGTTTTCTTTGTACCCAATAATTCAGTCCTGAGCTTATCCCACTCATATAGCATTTTGCTATAAGCTGCATAGAGAAGCAAGCCACATTCTCTGAGTTTACTTTGGAAAGCACTTCAGCTAAATGCTCTGGTTCACCATTTTCAAATTTTGTCTTCCATAAAACACCAGTAGTTAATCTTGCTAAGTTCTCTGCAACTTTAAAACATGATTGCTTTCCTCCAGTTTCCAAGAATAGTTTCATCATTTACTTCTAAGGCATCATAAAAAGTCTCTTTAGCATCCATATTACTATCAACAGTCTCTTCAAAGCAATCTAGGCCTTTTCCATCAAGCATTTCACAATTGCTCCAGAAAATACCCCTTACCCATTTATAAAACCATTCCAACATTTTGGTAATTGCAAAAGCACTTCCCCACTCCTCAGTACCAAATTCTGTTTTAGTCTGCCAAAGAGGGTGCTGATGCAAAATACCACAAATTGGTTGGTTTTTATAAAGGGTATTTATTTGGGGGTAGAAGTCCACAGCTATCAGGCCATAAAGTGTAAGTTTCTTCCCTCACCAAAGTCCATTGTGATGTGTTGGAGCAAGACAGCTGCCAACCTTTGCCCAGGTTCAAGCTTCTTGGGTTCCTCTCTTCCTGGGGCTCCATTTCTCTCCAGGCTCAGTTACTCTGTTTCCTCCACAAGGTCAGCTGTAGACTATGGGGCTTTCTAGGCTTTACCTCTCACCACAGGGCCAGCTGTGAACTGTCAGGTGAATGATTTGTTTCTTTTCCAGGGGCCTTCTATCCTTCCTCACAGGACTCCAACATCAAAACTACTACAACTCTGTCCTTTGCCATGTCTTTTATCTTTGATTCCCCACCCACCAAGGGGCAGGGCCCAATGCCCTACTGACATGGCCCAGTCAATGCCCTAATCATAACTTAATCATGCCTAGATGAACAGACTAGTTTACAACCATATTCCAATATCTATTTTTGGAATTCATAACTATATCAAACTTCCAAACTGCTAAACAAAGGACAAATATTTTATTATTTTGTTACTGTGAACTAAATATAATGGACAAATTCCTGGAATTAATAGCTAGAATATAAGTCACCAGAGAATAGTATGTGTTTAGAAAATGGAAAGCTGGGGTTTGATTAGTGCAGACTTGGTAGAAAGTTGTAAATGTTTGGAAATGAATAGAAAAGGTTAAAGAACATGGTAGAATTTGTAATTAGTAATGCTAAAATATGAATATGATATTGGTTTGGTATTTTTGAGTAATGAAAATACCCTAATATTGATTTAAATGATGAATTCACAACTCCATGATTATACAAAATGTCATTGCACAATTTAGATATGTTAGATAGATATGTATGGCTTATAAACAACAACAACAAAAAATAGTTTGGGTTTGGGAAAATACCAAAAGTAAGATATGGGCTATAGTTAGTAGTAATATTTTGATGATGCTTTTTCATAATTTGTTACAAATACTTCACAATAATGCAAGGTATTGGTAGTGGCATGATGTATGGGAGCCTTGCATGAGGTTACCCATGTTTGTTTTGCAATTTCACAACTTTTACCATAAAAAAACTCAATTATGAAAGAATATCACAAGACATAATGTATGATATTACCTTGAAATTTTATGATAAATTGTTCATTATAACTTCCAAATTTTGATATAAAATTTGCACTTGATCATTCATAAGTAAAACACCCTTTACCACCAATTTCAAGTAAATTTAGATTCATAACAAGGCATGCAATATCTATGATTTGCCACATTTACATCATAACTATGGTTAAATTATTCTCCCAGATGACTTCCTATCTCATCCATGAAATCATTTCACAACCTGTTATGAGTTTTGAAAGAGCCAATTAGCTTATGTGTAAAGTGCTTCTTATCTAAACATGTCAGAGGTCTATTATTCATTAAAATGGCAGAGAACTTTGCAGAAAGTCCAGCATTCCACAGAGCCAAACAGGTATCATGGGTATCATGCAGAACTTAGGATCAGTATGCATGGCCTCACTCAACCCTATATAACTCAGGTGTTCATCAAAAGGTACAGACAATTCAGCAAGACTAACCACAGCCCCCCGAGACTGTTGTACTCTAGGATAGTCCTAGTCTTAACTTTCCAGGTGTATGAGACCTTTCAATCTCAAGTTGGGACCTCCAAATACCCATGTTCATTGTATCTCTTGGATCTTCACCACCTCTTGATCCTTTCTGGTCTCTCCAATTTTATTTCACATGACCATGAATTTTACTCTTTACCATATAATCCTTTTCCTGAATGTACTCCAAAATTAAAGAAACAATACTTCTTAAATTCCTTCCATTTATAATATTTGAATCAAGCTTATCTACAAAATTGGAAACTGTGCAATTGGGGCCAAGTGGGTAAGGAGAATTTTAATTATCTTTTTAAAAATGTTTTCAAAATGTGAAAATATATATCAATAATTTAAGAAATTAGAAATTGGGGGAAATAAATGATTCCTCTATTCCTTCTATTAGCTAACCCTTACTTTTGTTCCTCTCAACAATGCACAGCCCTGCATGCAGCATCTGTAATGCTGCATTGATTGAGATCATCTGCTGAAATGCCAGCCTCCCTACTGACTATAAAATTCTACTCTTACTCGTCTCTATCACCAATGTTCACTGCATGCCAAAGCCAATTGCAGGCATTAATATGATTAATGAGTGCTTTATTTCTCCATCGAGGAAATGGGCTGGATGAGGAAAAAACTCTTATCACTCCAGTAAATATAGAGACTTAATGGAGTCTGGAGCAAATCTGTGTAATTTTGGAAACATTACTTATTGATCAACACCTAACATATCCATCACCATTCAAGAGGCCTGGATAAACTGAACTGCAGCTCAGATCCTTGAATATCTCCTAAATGAGCTTAGAATATCCATTCCAATAGGACAAACCTGCACATCTTCTGATAACACATGGACAATTCCAGTAGAAAGAAAAATTCCCTACTCATCAGTGGTTTCATTGTCAATAGTGCAACTGACAACTCTCTTCCTTTGGGTTTTCAGTCATAACCAGATAAGCAGTAGGTGAACAAAGTTGAGAATGGAGAAAGAAGCTATGAGACTGTGGCCCTATCCTCAATTTCCAGGCTCACCTGTCATGAATCCCAACCCTTCACCAGGAAGTATCGCCAGGCCAATCAACAGGAACATGGAGTGTGCTGCATGAAGAATAAGATGAGAACCCTCCCTGCCCCAGGGTCAAGAATAAGAAAGTCTTAGCTACTCTGAATGAATAAGAAGATATGAATACCTTCATTGTACAGATAAGAACATTAAAGTCATTGAGTTTTATACATTCATGGGCCCATGTTGTTCAGAGATTTTCAATTCCCTCCTTGATTCTAAAATATTGGGTCTCTACCTCCAGAGAAACCACTGAAATTTCTCATATATGAGTTTTCCTGGCTTATGAAACATCCATCCCAGCCCACTGGTCCCTCACTCCCTTCCTGCTTTACCATATACCTGTCCTTTGGATGTACACTTGCCCTAAATCATCTTGGATATTCCAAAGGGGATGTCAAATGATCATTTTCTTAACTCTGTGTTCTAGATTTTTTCCCACTGGACTTGGTTATCACCCTGAATAGTAAAAAAATGTTCATTATGGGGTTGATCAATTCCATGACTTTTTACATTTTAAGACATCAATGGCTCCCATCATGCAAGTCTAGTCCTGAAAATCCTCTGTGTCAGAAAATATTAGAAGTACATGGGTTATTCCCAAATAGGTCTACCATGGTGAATGTTCCATGTGTGCTGGAGAAGAATGTGTAGTCTGCAGTTTTTGGATAAAGTATTTTATAATTGTCAATTAAATAAAGTTGACTGACTGTTATTAAAAAAAAAAAAAAAAAAAAAAAAAAAAAGAAGTACATGGGTTATAATGTCTCACAATCCCCAGAGATTAGAAGGGCCAAATAATGTAGAATGAAGAATATAGGAGAAAATTAGTTTTCATAATATGATATTTTAGTAAATTGGCAGCTGAAATCTTATCCAATATTAATCATCCTCAGCTGTAACAGCCCTGCATTTCATAATTTATAAAAGTAAAGCATCTTCTATACTATAACTTTTCCCCTACCACAGTGTTAATAAGTACATGCATTTCATGGACAAATGACATTTTCAGGAGCAGAAATCAGATTAACTTACCCATTTGTACCTGAGCACAGAAAAACAATGGTTGTCTTAAATAGTTGTGGATATTTACATATTTGGTTATTCAGTCCTAATCAGTAACCTGCTTATTAAGGTTATTTACCTATTTAACAAATTAAATAAACAGAGGTTCAGAAATCTTTAATAATGTTAAAAATTAAATGGCTAGAAAAACACAGCCAGAGATTTTCTGCCTGTCTCCCCAGTTCAGATTTCTTAAGGCTTACACCTAGGTTTTACCTGCAATGTCACTTATTATTTTGATAATCAGAGTGTCCCCACCCCATTGTCAAATCTCTTCTTCTTATACTTTGTTTACACAATTACACTCCATTTTCAGGTTCTCCTACCATACAGAAAGCTTCATAGAATTGAAGTCACTATCCAAACCTCAGCTTCTAACTCAACTGATGTTTATTGTCCAGTATAATCCACATAAATTCATTTCCATAGAATCACACTGAGAATATTTCTCATGTTTTTTTCTGAGTATTTACCACATTTGTCTCCAATAGGAGTGACTCCAATTACCTTCCCTGTACTTGACCACATGGACACAGAACCTGACTAAGATGTTGATCCAGATTTCAACACAGAAGTACTTTCTTTCAGGTCATGCAGGTAACTTATCATTATACATTTATTTGTTTCCTTGTTTGTCCTTTGTACTGGCATAACTACATAAAACTATTCCTTTAATGATTTTAGGCAAGTTTACCTTTGAAAAGGACTAATGAATTATGAAGCCTGAGTAACTGTATGTCCACAATAACCTAATCTAACCTCAGACAGCCTGGGCCTAAATGACTGCAGTCAAATCCAACAGTTACATTCCAATTAATAAAATATTTTAAAAATAAATAAAGACTGCTTCCTAATAGTTAAAATTTTCTTCCATATTCACAACACAAACAGACCAAAAATGTAAGGAAAGCAAGACTTACCTATCATGCTTTCACCACATTCCAGTGCTCAAAGAATCTTTCTTGCTCTAAAAAAAGGGACTTTTCATAGAGTACTCTTTTTTCTTAGGCAGCTCCTGATAATGTCATTAGTCCTGTAATCTAGGAATCATACCTTAATTAATTCAGATGACAGTGAAGATACATCTAATAAGAGCATGGCTTATTTGACACAATCTTAATACTAAAATTAGAGAAATCATGTAGATGAAATTAAGTAATTTAATATCCAGTTTGAGAAAGTTAAATAGTTTTTCTTGGAAAAGTTAAATGCATAGAGCTAAACCAAAGCTACAAGATGCTAGATATGCTTTTAGTTTAAATTGAGTTCCAAGCTCTTTCTCATTAAAATGTATAAAAGGTAACTTATGGATAACTGCAATGATTTGCCTCCATGGAAAAGCACATGTGATTCGATAGAGGATCCTTAGATTCACTCAGCATGACTGTGATGTTTCAAATCCATCTAGAACTACTCAACAGCACTGGAGGAGTGCCCTTGCTGGTCAGGCCTTCAGTGGACACAGAAGCTGACCAGGGTGCACAGAAGCTGACAAGGAGCTCAACCTTCCCTAGAGAGCCTCCAGTCAGTGTTCAGGTTGATTTGATGCAAGTTTTGATTGTGCAGCCCATGTGATAGGGCAACCCAGTGGCCATAATTCAAAGATGGTCAAGCAGAAAGTGCTCCCTATTCTCAGGTCTCCTCATCGATATCTGTTTGCCCACAATAAGTAGATGGGAGTGGAGATTTGCAAATCCTTGTAGATTCACCCATGCCTCTGCTGACTTCTTCCTCCTGAACCAGTGGGGTAGGGTTATGTCAAAATGGAACACTAAAAAAATCCACTGAACCACTCACCCTCATATAGAAGCCAGGCAGAAGGGGCCACACTGTCCCCAGCAAGAAATCTGAGACCTAGAGCTGTTGGAGGGCAGCTTTTCCTAAGAGCAGCCCCAGGATACCTCAGGACACTTCCCTCCCAACAGTCACTGCTGGGACACCTACTTTCCACCAGAAGTAATCATAAACCCTTCCCATGGAGAATCAAGTCCAGTGGGGCCTTGCTATCCCACCTAGAAGAGCCTGAGCAGGGGGAACCCCAGGGCTGGTGTGTTACTACTTTGGCTAGCTGAGCGTTCTGGTTGTTCCAAGAGTCTCAGTGTAAAGGGAGGAATCCTTGTCAGAGACTGAGATGGATTCTCTCCCTAAATATGGACCTTTGCTGGGTGACTCTCACTGCACCCTCGGCCAGTGGAAAACCAAAGATGCATCAAAAATCCATCCTCTGCAGTAACAGAATGCACTAGCTTTAGTACATGTATCTACATGATATCTGCTCTCAGGAGCCCCCAGCTATGTAGGTGAACCTCCTTAGATACTGAAGACTTCCTCCATGTCTTGGACTAGCTTTGGGGCCTGGCATTTCTGTCTTTGAGGGGAAAGCACAGCAGTACTTGTGATTCATTTAACAAATCACATCCATGGATTACTCTGCCATGTCACCAACTGCCTGGGCTGTTGGGAGCCAGGATTTGGGGTCTGCCCCTCAGTTGTCCTGAAGAGGCCACCATGGGTATCTGGCTGACACCTAGAGTCCTGGGGAAATGGGGGATAACTTAGAAATGCCCACAACTGAAACTCAGAATAGCCCCACAATTGATCTGCACATCCCCATTTTAGATGAAGCCAAGGTATGATATTCAAAATCCTTAATAAGGCAGAGGCTGACAGCTTGGGCAGGGCCCTGGGGGCTCAGGACAGGGCCAGGGGTTAACCCTTTAGGTCCAGGTCATGAGGAAACCCAGAGAGGACCCTCAGGTGAGCTCAGAGCAGGAACTCAACCACCTTCATTGGAAGGGCTGCAGTGTTTAATTGGCAATGCTGTGCCCTGTGTGCCTGAGGGTTATTGGTCTTAGTGGCCACCTCCTTCCCCCAGCCCTGACATGTCACATATTTCAACTCTCTCCAGCATTTAGGTTCCTATCATCTGGGCATAACCACAGTTCAAGACTTAGGACAAAGACCCCCACCATTCCAGGGAATGTGAGCTCTAAGGGCTTAGGGCCTGGTGTGTCTTTTAGGATATGTCAGTGACAACATGACTGAGTGTGTAAACTGGTGACCTCCAGACAGTGGACCTGGGAAATACAACATCATCTTGGCCAGTGAGGAAAAGAGTGAGTTCTCCTTCCATGGCAAGGTATAAGGGCACTGATCCAGAAACCTGAGCTCACCATGAATCATCAGGGCCCTGTCACAAAGGAGTAGCTTCCAAGGACCTGGCAGAGAGGCTGGCAGCCTTCTGGAGAATTTCTGGTTTAAAATGAACTGTGCAAGGAATTGCAGGGATGCTAGAAATCCCATTTCACGGGATTGAATAAGCTTTTGAAATGAGGTCAGTTGTGGCTTTGGAAGCTGCATCACAAATGTTCCCCCAGGATGAATGTAGCAGGAAAAGGAATTCTGAGGTCAGAGACTGAGATCCCAGAAGGATTCAAATATAGAATGATGGATCATGGGACCCTAGAGGGGGATTGAGGATGCAAAGTTCTTCCTGCCCTTAGGCCATTTGCTAATAATCTTCTTCTGGCCTTTTTCTTTGCATAATGTAAGTTCTGATATTTTTACATTCCTCCATTCCCCCTCCCCTACTTACTGCTGATGCAATTCCAAAGTTCCTCTTTAAAGCTTCCAGTTCCTAACTGGTGGTCATAGAAACCTCTGCACCAGAAGAACATGTTTCCTCTTCCTTCAAAGCTATAAAGAGCAAGCCAATTTTCTACATCAAGTAATGGTCCTTGTCAATGTGATTTTTACAGAAACTGACATTTTTGTTTTATTATTGTTATTTTATTTTATTTTTTACATTTAATAATTGAAAATATAAACAATATAAACTATAATCATACCCACATTTTAAAGAATGTTTCTATGACCTATGGAAGCTCCTTCAAAACAAATTTCAGGAGTTCTGATGGCCTGTCTCTTCTATGAACTGCACTGATATGTGGTAGATGCTCAACAAGTATCCAGAGGATGAGGGAGAAAAACAGAATCCATTTTCCTGCCCCAGGCCTCCCTGAGCCCTCATTGCACCTCAACCTCTAGCTTGAGTGCAATGTGCTGCCTTATTCTCTGCAGGTGACAGATGGGTCTCTTTTTCCTGCAAATACTATTCTCCTGATGGGCAGCTGCAGAGCCTAGTCCACACCCACAGTCAGCTAAGCACCCATGACTGAGGTTCCAGGAAGACTTCTGAACCAGTTTCTCACTAAACCTCATTGTCTTGACCATCGCTTGTGGGGTGTGAACAGGCAGGGATAGGGCAAGAATGACCTAGAAGTGGTGGACGTGGGGATGGATTCTCCCAAAGGCTGTTTCTGAGATCCCAACCTCACTTTCCTCCCCAGGGTGCCCTAGGCACTATTCACAGAACTTTTTTACACTTTTGCCCTTACAGGGGGAATCCCTTAGGATCAGCCTTCTAGTGGAAACAAACAGATGTGTGGGAAAAAATGATCAGCCTTGCCCTTCCTCAGTCAGAGCCTCCCACTCACATTCCCCATTCCTCAGTGAAGACAGGAGCCCTCCTACCTGACTCAAATTCCACTCTCTATATCAGTTGGTTATCAGGGCCCTGCCTGGCTGTCACCACAGGGATGACTCCATATAGAGCTCTTCTCCCCAGATTAGAAACTGAACACTGCACTGACCTCCAGCCGATGAGGAAAAGAGATTAGATGATGATTCCCAATGCAGTAGATTAACATCTGAGCAGATGATCACCAACCCAGCACTCTATTTCCCACTCTGTCAGCCATGAGCAGGCTGTGAACATAAGCCAAGTTTCCAACCTCCTAGAAAATCATCTCCTGCCAAGTGTCTGTCCACTCTCATGCCCATTCCAACAGCTCAGCCGTCCCCAGCTCAAGCACACTGGGAGTGGGAAGTGCTGTGGGGCTGCTGAGGAAGATCAGAATATTTTCCCAGCCTTCATTTCATTGCCTTGTGACACCTGTCTTACCTTTGCGTGTCTCTTGGTAAATGGCCAGAGTCTTCTGTGGCAAGAGTTGAAAAAATTCCATTCCTGCAGCTTTGAAAAAAG
>JAKSZT010023011.1:346764-369091 GCA_026826555.1 Tolypeutes matacus
ATAGCATCATTATACACTATTGCCAAAATCTGGAATCAACCCAAATGCCCATCAACAGATGAATGGGTAAACAATGTGGTATATCATACAATGGAATATTACTCAGTTGTAAGAGGGAATAGAGTACTAATACATGGGATAACATGCATGAATCTTGAGCACCTAATGTTGACTGAAGCAAGCCAGGCGTTGAAGGACAAATATTACATGGCCTCTCTGATATGAATTAAGCAAATCAAAATGACCCAGAGAGCTAGAGTCAGGAAGATAGGCTTACTGGAAATAGGAAGGGAGAAGGTTGTGAGCCAATGCCCATTCTGGCAAAATCTATGATAAGCTGGAAGTGAGTAGGTATGCTGTGAAGAGATATGACACGGGTGTAGGGCTACTATTGGGTTGGGCAGTGCAAGCTTGATGGGGGTAGGGTGGGGAGGATGTCTTGGATGGTCCAAAGAACAGGGAGGACGGTTGGGGCAGGGAATAAGTGAACACTGGGGATAGGTGTGCATATGGGTGAAACTACAATGTTGAGAAAACTCTTTTGGCAATATGACAAGGAAGAGTTACTGGTTTAGTGTGTTGAATGGGAGGATATTTGGGACAGGGCACACCTGGGACAGTCTTCTAGAGAATGTGCAAGTGATCATTTTGTCATAGTGTGCTGTATCACTGGGGTGGGGGGAGACCCACATGATGAGTGGGAAGGAGTTGGACTCCCATGATGGGGAGGCCTGATATGTTCTCAGAGGGAAGATGTCTCTTGAGAGCATGAGCAGTTCCTAATAGGGGACGACTGACTAATGTGTCCAACCCTCAGCATTGCTGCAATTATCTATGAATCTTGTCCTTCAAGGAATGAAGACTTGCAGTCACCAAGGGCCCCAAGGGGAGGGATCAGGGAGGAATAGAAGAGATTGAAAAGGGTATTTGGGGGTAATGGAAGTGTTCTGCATGATCATGTAATGATGGATACAGGAAATGTTAAATTTATCAAAAAATTATAAAAGTTTATTGTCTAAAATGTAAACCACTCACCATGGTTGGCAGCTATGTTCCAATAGTAACAAATGTACCATTCTCATGTAAAAAGATTATTAATGTGTAAGAGGGAAAAAGGTGGAGGATGCTGGGTGTATGGGACTCCCCTATATTATGTATGTAGCTGTATTGTAACCTAAAACTTCTTTGAAGACAATATATTAAAAAAGGAAGACACTGGGGAAGAAATGGAAGAAAATGCAACTGTACATACAGGACAACTGATACTACAGTGATGAAAGGCAAAACATCAAAAAAGTATTTTTTTTATTTTTTAAATGTTTTTCATTTTTTTAATATCCCATTTTTAAACTTTATTTTAGTTTTAGTTTCTCTAAATTATTATGTTTATAATTTCTTATGTTTAAACCTATTGTTATTATTTCATTTTCCTATTAATTGTATTTGGCAATATTCTTGGCTTCATGTTTGAAGAGATTTTGGATCACAGAAGGGTTACAACTATGGCAGGAGAGGATAAATGGGGTGGGGTGTCAGTGATGGGGGATACATTGGAGGAAGTCCACCTGGGCATAAATATAAGGTATATAAATATGTTCAAATGTTCACAGGGCATTGCCATAGAGGGTTGAGATTTACACAACTGAAAGAGAATTGAATTCACATTCTGGGGAGCTCTGCCACATTCTCTAATGGAACAGCAACAATCCCCCAAGTACAGGAGCAATGACTAGTGAAGAAGATGGTTCATTGAAGGGCCCTTGATATTGACAATTATGCTTATGAGCATTTTGCTCTTGAATTTGCAACTTAGTTTAGTGTTGTAGTGTGCCTAAGAGTTACCTCTTGAGAGCCTCCTTGTAGCTCAAATGTGGCCTTTCTCTAAGCCAAGCTCAGCATATAAATGCATTACTTTACCCCCAATGATGGACATGACTCCAGGGGATGAGCCTCCTTGGCACCAAAGGATGCTACCAAGTAATGGCTGGTGATGCAACTGGAAAAAGACCTTGAATAAAAGGGGGAAAAGATAAAGACAAATGAGTGTATATGGCTAAGAGACTTCAAAGTGAGTTGGGAGCTCATTGGAGAGGTAACACTAATGCACATCTCAGCAAGATCTCATAGATGGCCAAGGTAGATATTACCCAAATAATGGGCTCCTGAGGACCCTGGAGACACCCAGATATGGTCATGGCAGATAGCTCCAGAGTTTGGTGCCTTATCAGTGGGCCCTACTTTGGAGTTTATATTCCAAATGTGACAGAGTTTGACTCAGATGAGACTTTTCTACATATATCTCTTCTGTCCATTGTATTTGGCCCTATTGTTGGTGCTGGAGTTGGTAGGTATATGTCAAGAGGCTTAAATCTCTGGGCTGTCCATGTACCAGCTGGACATTGAACCTCAGTGGAGGTGCTACACCAGTTCTACAGTTTCTTGGACTCATCCAGGACAACTAACAAAGAGGTGAGGATGGACAACCACCACACCAAGGAAATGAGTCTGCAACTGCAAGCAAGAGAGTCCCATCCACCAGCCATATGGAGTCAAAACCCCCTCTCAATTAGAGGTGAAATGGGCATCACCATCCCAGAATCCTCAGGATTGGGGAATAAAATACAGACTTGTGTAGACTACTGGTATTCTCCTATAGATTTATTGTGATTCTAGCAATGGAAGAACTTATATCACTGATGTGGAAACAGTGACCACTGGAGATGCTGTAGTCAGGGAGAGGGAAAAAGGGGTGCAATATGGGGGCATTTTCAGGACTTGGAATTGACCTGAGTGACATTGCAATGAAAGATACAGGCCATTACATATATTGCCATAACTTACAAAATTGTGTGGGAGAGAGTGTAAACTACAATGTAAACTATAATCCATGCTTAGTGGCAGTGCTCTAAAATGTTTTCATCAATTGTAATGAAAGTACCACACTAATGAAAGATGTTGTTAATGTGGGAAAATGTGGAAGTTATAGGAAGTGGGGCATATGGAAATCCCCTATATTTTTATGTAACATTTATGTAATAGAAATACCTTTTTAAAAATATTTTTTAAAAAGGAAGGAAGCAGAGGTGATTTTCAATCTTCCTTCTTTTCTAAAATGTTCCTTTGAGGTTTGCCAAAAAACTGCTACTGCAAATACCGTAGAAAATAGTCTATTCTTCTATTTCTACTGCAAAAATTTCTGAGAATTGAGCATCACCAAGTAAAAGAAGGCATTCCAAAGTGTTCAGGGAGCATTGAGAAGTTATAGTAAAAACAAAAAGTAAAACAGGTGGGGTGTGGCTGTTGTCAGGTGAGTTTTGGTTTTAGCAGCATAATGTAACATGGAGAAAGAAGACAAATCTAAAACTGATGAATCAGCTGCTGCATCAGAATTTCCCTCCCCCTCACTGTGATGAGATTGCACTTGGAGGCAGTTGTCCACATGCCCTAGAAAAGGAAACCAGCAGCTGAGGTAGGTGCATCAGCTTATCCTATCCTGTGACCATTCTACATGGAGATTATTTACCTGAAGAGACCAGGCCACACTTGGTCATGATACTGGATTTGATATTCCACAGGCAGCTTCTGAGCTTGGATGGCAGTTGAGTGCAGATCCCCAGAATAGGCTTTAACCCTGCTCTGATAGTTTCTTGAACACCAGATGCCTGTTTCACCACTGGAAATGGTATCTCTTACCTTTGTCTCCAAATCCTCTAGCAGACTTTAATCACTATATTCAAAGTCACATATTCCAAAAGCTAGAAAAAGAAACAAATGCAATAGAAAATAAGCATATCATAGAAATATGTCCTGCAAAGTTAAAGCTTGTGAGAGAGCTTCAGACTTCTGTCCACTAAAGGGCTTTCTCACCTACTCTATCACTCAGAAGTTTTTAGTTCATGGTAACTAGTAGTAGTCAGATGAGTTCCACAAATCAAATTAATGTATATGGAAAAATTATATTGATTACATCTATTGGAGCTAAGGAAACAGAAAAATAGAAGAGTAATTAGGGGATAAGGTGAGGGAGCTAACTATACACTTTTATACCAGGTAAAAACTATACTATATATAAAGTACCTCTGAAGAAAACATGATAAACAGGCACAATAATAGACCAGGAGATCCATGGAAAAGAATAAAAAGTCTGGAAATAATCCTTATTCTGTATAGAAATTTAGTATATGACAAAGATATCCCACATTTCTGTGAAAAATGGGCTTTTAAATAAATGGTGTAGGGAAAACTAGATAGCAATTTTGAAAAAAAAATCAATAAAATTCAAGTTGATCAGAGATATAAATGTAAAATCCAAAACCATACAAGAACTAGAAGAAAATGTGGTTTCCATGATAATCTAAGGATGAAGTCTTTTATAACTATCCTTTTAAAATCTGATGCAAGAGGTAGGCAGTCCAGCTGGGAAGTGAGTAACAAAATGCTGACCTGAGGTACTGCAGGCTTTCCACTGCAGTGGGGGCCTAAGGAAAGCACAGCACCAAAACTTTTCAAGCTTCTAGAGGTAAAGAATAAAGCTCAGGGTAAGACATTATGGTTGGCTACATTGTTCAGTATCCCAAGGGTGGGTTACATGGACTTTTATGGATAATGCACATATAAAACTACAGAGATGTTTTACCATTTACAGATCACAGATAAAGAAGCTCCAAAAAACTTCCCTCTGTCTTGTTGTTTTAGTATACTTCTTACCCCTGATACCAGAATTATTCCAGTCTTCTGAATACCAGCTTAGGCAGAAAGGTGTGGGCTCACAGCAACATATTCAGTGAACAGAAAGAAACATTGTTCCATTATAAATTTTTTTAATCTCTAAAAAGATTTAAATGCTCAGTTTGGATAAACAATCAAATGTTCAACCAATTTTCTGATGTATAGCAAAATGTACTAGCTTTAAAATGTGCATTCTTCAGCTTTCATATATATATATTTCTCGTAAATATAATTTTTTTTGCCTGTCTTTCAAACTGGAACACTAGGTATTTTTAGCTTAAGTATTGTTACATGTACATCTATTTTATTTGCACATTTTAGGAAGACACAAAAATCAGGGTATTTCAATTTTAATAAATTGAAAATTTTGTATTTATAAAATGGAAAGTCCCCATCAAAATACACTTTTCACTAGGAAAAATAAGACAGACAAATGGATCTACAGAAATTTTAGAAAATTAACCTGGGTAGGTTTCAGTGTGGTACATGAATCCATATCATGCACATTTTCTCTTATTCTTCCAGAGATGTTCATCTTCTGAGTTGAGTATTTTTTACATAATTTAAAAGAGATTTTTAGGATCCCCACATTTGTTTTTCATTCCACATCATCTTTGGTTAAGCTCTGAGCACTTATATTTCTGTGGCAGAATGTTTGGAGCTTAGTCAGAAGCACCTGGAACAGTGGTGGTGGGAGAGTTCATGGCAAAACTTGCCATCACAGCTGTGGCTATTCACACAGGGCAGTGGCATTGGTCAAATTCTCCACAGCCTTCTGATATTCACCTTGGGTGACTAACTCCTTCACTGAGCTCTATTTCTTGAAGGAAGAATTTCTGAACAGCTCTGGCACATTTCAGATCTGATAACTTGGAAAGCTTTGCTCTCTGCTTGTCAAATTTCTGTTTCTTTCTTGGCTCTCACAGCCTGTTTTTGAAATTGGGGTCACTCCATCTCTTGTGATTGAAGTAAATACCATACCCAGTGCAGAGGGCCCCACATACACAAGCAGTGAGGCTGCTGTTCTGACCCACCATTTTCTCTTGGCTGCAGAGTATAGTGGGCAGTGGCAGCCCATAAAGAATCCATTGGCTGCCAAACCTCTGATTATAATTTTTTTAGACAATATTATTATTATTTTTTTTATCTTCTGTACCTGCCTGCATTGGGGAGTCACCAAGTTATGTGGTATTGTGGCAAATGAAAACAAGTTAAAAAGGAAGGTACATATGCAGTGTTCTGGCAGAATGCACAAGAAGTGCCAACATGAGTGATTTAGGAAGCTCTTTTTTTCTGTTTCTATCTATTTGCCTAGCAACTCAGATTGGTGAGGAAGTGGCAAGATGAGATAAACAAACTTAGCAAGCAGTTAGTCATGATAGCTGTGTGACATGGCTTTCTACACATTTTTTAAATTTCTCCAAATAAAATGTGAAATGAAAATTTATCTTTCATTCTATTATCTTTTCATTCTATTAAATGCAAAGCTATGTCAATTCCTAACATTGACACTGGCCACTGAAAATGTTTAATTTAGCCAAGGGATACATATATAGTGGGAACCACAGGGTACAGCAGTCCTTGGGTCTGAAACAGGACAGGATTCCTGTTGATGACAGTACATATATCAGAAGGAAAGTGTGGTGTTCTATGGGATGGGAGGGGTAGGGGTGGGGGTTGGTCAGGATAAGGGCACAATGGGCTGGCAGCAGGCCCTGGGTTATTAGGCCCACTGGAACCAACCCAGTTCCCTCTCCTTACTCAGTTACTTCTCCCTTTTTTGGAACCATCGCTCTGTATATCAGGTGGTGGCTGTAAATCATGCCACTGTGACCATGGGTGCAACTCAATACTTAGCTTCCTGAGGAACTGCCAAACTGTCTTCCATAGTGTTAGCAGCAGCCTGTGCCATTTTACAATCCCACCAGCAGTAAATGAGCATTCCTCCACCTTTTTCCACATCCTCTCCAACACCTGTCTGTTTTTTTTAAATTATTTTTTTATTTTTAATTTTTGTACTTTTATTGACAAAGTATATTCAAAACAAACAAACAACACACACACCAAATGTTTTACCAAAAAAAAAAAAAAATCTATATATTTTGCTGTTTTAGTTTACCTCTTGCCCCTGGTAACAAAAATGTTCCAGTCTGGGAAGTGGGTGTAGCTCAACCATTTGGGCACCCACCTACAACATGGGAGGTCCCAGTGCCTCCTAAAGGAAGATGAGCAGACACCACCTCCTGAGACAAAAAAGAGTCTGATGCCATCTCCACCTGAACAAGCTAGACTCTGCCCCCACCACCATGAGCAGCCAGCAGCCCATGGGGATTGGAGGGGCTCAACCTGTTGGGCACTCACCTCTCATGTAGGAGGTCTTGGATTTAGTTCCTGGTGCATCCTGGAGAAGGTAAGCAAACAATGAGCAGACAGATGTGCAAACCACCTGGGGGAAGGGGGTATTAAAAAAAGTAAATTAAAAACAAATAAATTAAAATTTAAAAATTCCAGGCTTGTGGATACCATCAGCTTGAAAAAGAGGCAGGGCACATGACCTGCAGCATGACCTGCAGCATAGTCAATGTACAGAAAGACACACAGTGCGATGATAATTTTTAAAAATATTCTGTGCATTTTTGCATGAGGGACCCATCAAATGATGTGGCATCATGATAATGAAAAGAGATTTAAAATGAAGAAGGTGGTTACATAGACATACCTGGGTTTTTTTACCTTCTCACCAACTGCACAAGAGGTGCTGACATGGGTGATTTAGCAAGCTCTTTTTCAGTTTTAAGATAGTTTGCTTAGCAACTCTCAGTGGTGAGGAAACTGCAAAATGAGTTAAACAAAATTAGCAAGCAGGTTGTAATCACCGTGTGATATGGCTTTCTATTTCTTTTCAATATCTCCAAGTAAAATGTGAAAGGAATAAAATAATTTCTCTTTTATTCTCTTAAAGAGAAAATGCAAAACTACATGGCTTTCTAACACTGACATGGCCAACACAAACATTTAATACAGCCAAGAGAACAGATCTAATAGGAACCACAGGGTATATCCATCCTGGGGTCTGAATCAGCATGCAATCCCTGTCAGTGACAGAAGATGGTATCCACCAGTAAGAATTTGCACTCATCTGTGTTTCTTACACACTAGAATACATCCTAGTGGATTCCAGAAGAAGACCATGGTTTTCAAGTCTGTCAGGAAAATATATCATTTTATTTCTATGCCCCATCACACCCCTGCCTGGAAAAATAATGGATGATCTTCCCCTGGACTGAAGGTATCCCAGAAGCACAAATTGAATGTCTGTTGTGAGGGCTGTATTTGGCTTCAATGGTGGCTTTACAAATTGATCCTTATGCTTTGGGCTAGAAATATACTGCTTCAGTTGAATTTCTGAATTAAAGTGGACAGCTCAGATTTAACAATGAAATGTCTCATTCTGCACTCCTGGCCCCTTATGGCCATTCTCCATCTTTAATCTTGATCTGGGTCTGGGATAGGACTTCATAGGACCAAGCCCATAACTGAGCTTGAACCATGGTCTTGATTTTAGATCCTGTGTTGTGTGCCTCTAGTTGTGATGGGAAGTTCACAGCCATCACAAAGTGAATGATAAAGTGCTCTTTGGAGGGTTGGGAGTGGGGTGCTTTTTCATCTTCTGATTCAAAAACAGCACTGGGAGTTCCATTTGGGCTCTTGGAAGGATAAGTGGCTGCTATCAGTGGTGGCAGGGGTTTTGTGCTAGATTTGAGGAGAAACTAGCTACTTTCTGGGCTTGATGGTTGACTACTGGTGCTGATGGCTTTTAACTCCCCTTTATTCTCTGATTTGTGAGAATTGTTGCCTGTGAATGAGGTGATGGTGCAGCAGGTATTAGCCTTCACAGTGTCCTGGGAAGAAACCATTTTTGGCTTACATTTGTTGCCTCTAGCTTAGTGTGTTTACTTCCTTTGTAGCAAGCCTCAGTCTGACTATCTGAGTTAAAGTAAAGCTGAGAGATGTGACAAGAAACAAATTGTTTCTTTTCTGGGGGAATGGACACTCCAGATGTGTGGTTGAGGACTGAACTTTGCACAGGACCCATCCCTTCATTCCTTAGTTCCAATAGATAGAATCAACTTAATTTTTCCATACATATTAATTTGCTTTGTGGAATCTCACCTCCCTGCTTAATTTTGCAACCATCTTACTACTAGACACAGTGAACTAAAAACTTTTAACCAAGTAATAGAGTATGTGAGAAAGCCCTTTAGTGAAGAGAAGTCTGAAGCTCTCTCACAAAATTTAACTTTGCAGGATATATTTCTATGATATTCTTATTTTCTATTGCATTTATTTTTTCTAGCTTTTGGAATATCTGCCTTTGGATGTAGTGATTAAAGTCTGCTAGGGGTTTGGATACAAAGGCAAGAGATACCATTTTCAGTGGTGGATCAGGCATCTGGTGCTCAATAAACTACCAGAGCAGGGTTAAAGCCTATTCTGGGGATCTGCACTCAACTGCCATCCAAGCTCAGAAGCTGCCTGTGGAATATCAAATCCAGTATGGTTACCAAGTGTTGCCTGGTCTCTGAAGGTAAAAAATCTGCATGTGAAATGGGCACAGGATGGGTTACGCTGATGCTTGAAGTTGAAAACTGAAATTAACTCTGTTGCCTAATTCTTTTGAGGAAAAGCTAGCAGAATTATTATTTCCTCATGGTCAAATATATATACATCCTGCACTTAAATGTTCACAAAATAAATTGGTTAAGAAATAAATTGCCAAAATGGACAGATATTGCATGATTCCACTTCTGGCAGGTATTTAGATTATGCAAATTGATATGGAGTGGTGTCAAGAGCAGATTACCAAGGGTAGGGTCAGGGGAAATGGGGGATAGTGTATAAGCTGTGTAGGCCTTCTGTTTGGTGTGAAGACATCATTGTAGGAATGGATGGTGGTGAGTGTAGTGCAACTTTGTGAGTGTGATTAATCTTACTGCATTGAAAGCTTGTGGGTGGCAGGCATGTTAATCTTTAGGTTTTAAAAGAAGTTGACAAGAATATTATTGGTACTTCTGAAAAATTTTAAATATATTCTGTATGCCTAAGACCAATGCAAATTTCTTGATCTAGATAGCCTTAATTAAGTTATTTGCATAAGTGAATATATATATATTTTTTGGAAATCTACAGAGAAGCAAAGTTTTCAAGGGACATAAAGTATTCAACCTTCCTTCAATCATCAGAAGATACATGATAGATAGATAGATGATAAATAGATAGATAGATAGATAGATAGATAGATAGATAGATAGATAGATAGATACATAGATAGATACATAGATAGATAGATACATAGATAGATAGATAGATAGATACATAGATAGATAGATACATAGATAGATAGATAGATAGATAGATAGATAGATAGATAGATAGATAGATAGATAGATAGATACATAGATAGATACATAGATAGATAGATACATAGATAGATAGATAGATAGATACATAGATAGATACATAGATAGATAGATAGATAGATGATAGATAGATAGATAGATAGATAGATAGATAGATAGATAGATAGATAGATAGATTATAGAATAGAATGATGGCACCCATCTATGAATGTCAAGCAAAATAAAAGCAGAGAGTTCTCTATCAATACTTTTTATGATTAACCTATCCAGTGTCAAGGGCAAAGTAATATTTTGAGCATCTGCATCTAACACAAAGGAAGCAAAGCCCAGTCCATAGTGTCTTTTCCTACAAGGATCAACTTCTTGACTCCAGTGTCTACTGGCATCAGTTTTATTTGTCAACAATGTGTGAAGTCTTCCCCCAGAGAATCTGCCCCATAGCCATCTACAGTTTCTCTCTTCTTAGTATATAGAACAGTTCATCTTGGCACTGTGTACTTCAAAATGTACAAGAGAATTATGTCTAAACTCAGCCCATCTCTGCATACTGTAGCCTCCAATGTCCATTCATTTCATCAGCCCCGGTGGATGCTTGAAATGAGCACATGGGATATCTACTCATAGACTTCAATCACCTTCCTATCCTATAAGAAGTTTCTTCTGATGGGCATTGACATATCTGATTTCAATTCATGCCTCAAATTCCCATGGTGATTCCTAAAGGGCAATGCCACATATGCACATGTTTACAATTTTAGGATATTAGGCATGATTATAGCAATTCAAAAACACTTAGAAGAATGAAAAGCAGAAATTCTTATTACATATAGCTCTAAACAAGGGAAGGCTGCCCCACAGGGCCACACAGAGCAGCTAAGGAGAGGATAACTGCAAGCTGGAGCCATAGGAGGCAGTTAAGTATAGCAGGCAAGTTAGGGCTAGCTAGGATTTAAGGGATCTCTGTATTGGCTAATCTTAATAAATCTTTGGGCTCTGGGACATAGAGGATGTACTTAGTTATTTGGTAACTTGTCCTGAGGAGATTAGGGTGGATGCATAGAGGTGTCAGTGTATGAGAGCCTGATAAGACAGTTGTGGTGTGTGGCTTTAATTAGCTGCCAAAAGGAGGAACTGACAGGCCTCTATCCAGAGTATCATAATGAGTTGGCAGCATTTCAAAGAAACTATGTTACAAGAAACCCCTAATTATTTACCTCAGTTTTGAGTTTGATTACTTGAGATATTTGAGTGGCCTAAATAGGAGACATCCAAAGAGTAGGTCATAAACTGATCCAAAAGGCATAGAAGATATTTTGTTATGATAGTCAAAGGAAGAAACCAAGTTGAAACATGAGAAGTCCCTCAAGGCTGGCTTGTAGAAGGACTCTCTGGTTGTTTGGTATTAACCAGGAGTAAAATATCAGGTATGTCAGGGACTTCTATTAATTTATTTTGGTTGAATTATGGGATGTGCTAAAGATACAGTTTATGCTTTCTATGGTGATGGTTTCATGGTGCAGGCTTTTAGTTAGTGTGGCCTCTTGTCCAATGCAATTAATCCACATACAAGTATTAACATTACAAACACCTCTTTGATTCTCTAATACTTAATTGAGAGCCAATCTATTTTCAAAAGCCATTTGTGCAAGGGTTAACTGTCCTTGATTAAGCAGACCTAATATTTGTTATCTTTTAGAAATATGAAATACTAGAGTTGTAGAATCCCTAATTAGATGTCAGTGATTTGTAATAACTGGGTTAGAGCAACGGCTCCTGAAGCCACTCCAGCAAGTCTTAAATGGATTGCAAAGACCAGTATTATAGGTATGACTCTGGGATCTGAATAATGTTGGCTGGATTGGGGAAGAATAACTAATATTTACATAATGGGAAGGCCAAAGGAGGCCAGAATACCTGTTTGTGACAGGGGTAGTGGAAGAGCAAAGCAGTACAGATTAGCTCCCTTGTTTTGGGGCCACAATTATGCTTCTAAGGCATTATCTTTAGATTGGAAAAGTTGTACTTCACCTTAGGTAACTGAGAATTACTGAAGAACAGGGCTGGAGGAAAACAGTGACTTCTGTTGGACATGGAGTGAGGGTGTGGTATTGCACATTAGGTCACCCATGTGTGCCACATATGGAAGCAACATGAGAACAATCACCAGTGGCCATGAGGGGCAGGCAATGCAGATACAGGGGAAGTGGCAGTTTGGAAGAGGTTTTAACCTCCCAATATTTTCCATCTCTGTGCCAGATATGTCCTGGATAAAGGTTTGAAAGTGGGCAATTACAAATCCAGCAGTTATTGTTAGTCAATACATTAGAGACTAGTTTGGCTAATGTATGTATAGATTAAACATCTGTGTAACTATCCAAGTGGCTGGGGTGTTGGGTCTGGCTTTAATTTGCCATGTAAAATTTAGGAAGTCTAAGGGGGCAGGCATTGTTAGGGTAGGGGAGACTGAGGAGAGAATATGGATTATGAATAATGACAAAGGGGAGGGAAAGAGATTGGAGGGACACATGGGAGGTGATATTAGTGATATTAGTGGGTCTCACACTTTAAAACAGGACTTGACACTGTGATTAGTCCCTGGAAAGTTGAGGGTGTCTGAGATCTTTCATGGGTGGTGAGACTTCCTAGCTCAGGTGTAGTTGGGACCCCTAGAAATTGTTTAGGTTGCAGGGGTAAGTGATAACCAACTGTGAACTCTTGGGCTGGGGAACTGTTGTCTGAGGTGATGTCATTTTTAGTAGTGAGTTCCTGGGCTGGGATGATGTCATCTGGGACATGGGGTAGGGGTATCCTTCCCAGCTGGAGAACCTCTTGGATTGAAGAGGGTCATGTTTTTGCTGCTCTATGGCATTAAAGTGAGGCTGAGCTGTATGTAGAATATGAAGGCAACACTAGGTCTGGAGACTGATTTGAAAATATCTTTTAAATTAAGGGGCTTTGTGGGTGCACTGCTAGCAAGGATAATAATTCTGTAATTTGACCAAAATGCCAATGTGCTGATTAGCACAGTTAAAGCCCAATTAATGGTAGCTGAATCTAAAATCTCCAAAGAGCCAAGATTTTTCTCAGTTAGGTGATGATAGGGGATTCTGTTGCAAATAGGTTTTAAATCATATGGCCTGATTTGGGTTCATGTTGCTAATAAAATATGAGATTGTTTGAGTAATTAAATATGTATAACTGAGGTGGGAGCTCCAGCATTAGCCTGTAGTGAGCTCCTCCAATTTACCCAATTACTATGGATCATTTGCCTCAGTTGTTGCTTCAGTTGGTGATAAACAAGTCAGCTAGGTCTTTGGCTGCAGGACTTGTTTTGGCCA
Organism: Tolypeutes matacus; assembly: GCA_026826555.1. Classification (NCBI taxonomy): domain Eukaryota; kingdom Metazoa; phylum Chordata; class Mammalia; order Cingulata; family Chlamyphoridae; genus Tolypeutes; species Tolypeutes matacus. Next base: position 360,251 of record JAKSZT010023011.1, read on the forward strand.
AATTTCATCACATGTGGACCTCAGCATCTGCCATGTTTGATTGAAACAGTAGCTTATTTGGTGGGTTTGAACCTCTGGGTTGTAAACCAATGAACGCAACTGTACCAATAACAAAAACAAAACAAAACAAAAAAACAAGAGTCAACAGAATGGTGATCACCTGCACCCAATAGGATGTTTTTATTTTATGCTCTTCCCTCCAACCCTAGCATGAATTTTTACCAAGGAGGGTTTGTCTTGTTTCATCATTGTGGGATAGGGGTTTTGATCTCTCATTATTTTGTAATGTGATTATCATTTACCAAGTGGAGTAGCTTATTTTCCTTCTTGGTGTTACACACCTCAAAGGAAATGGGCCTGGAGAAATAATTTCAATTTACTAAAGGAAATTGGTGGGGGAAGATTAATCATGCATCCCTTTATCCTGAAAAATGTGGAACATTTCTAGGAGGTGTAAATTTAGTTTAAATGGGTCCCATAACAAATGGTCCCATAACAGATGGTGAGGCTGTATGAAAATCTGTCATTAATGGACCCCAGGAGAGTATCTGTCCTCAATCTAGCCTCCAATCCTTATGAGTAGGGGGAAGAATAGGAAATCCATTTTCATGAGAAGAGATATTATTGAAGGATCTCATATATACAGAATCCTTATAAACATGATGATGAGTCATGCTCCCTTTAATTTTTTAATATATTTTTAAGTATTTTTAAAAGATGCATTACATAAAATTTACGCTAAAAAATATAAGGGATTCCCATATGTCCCACTCCCCACACCTCCTACTTTCCCCCACATTAACAACTTCTTTCATTAGTGTGGTACATTCATTGCAATTGATGAAAACATTTTAGAGCATTCCACTAAGCATGGATTAAGTTTAAATTGTAGTTTACACTCTCTCCCATTCAATTCTGTAGGTTATGACAAGGTATATAATGGCCTGTATCTGTTATTGCAATGTCACTCAGGTCAATTCCAAGTCCTGAAAATGCCCCTGTATTAGTCAGCCAAAGGGGTGATAATGTGAAATACCAAAAATGGGTTGGTCTTTATAAAGGGTATTTATCTGGGGTAGAAGCCCACAGATACCAGGCCACAAAGTGTTAAGTTTCTTCTCTCACCAAAGTCCATTGCCACGTATTGGAGCAAGACAGCTACCGATGTTTGCTAGGGTTCAGGCTTCTTGGGTTTCTCTCTTTCCAGGGCTGCATTTCTCTCTGGGCTTAGTGCCTCTGGTTCCTCCACAAGGTCAGCTGTAGACTATCAGGTGAACAGCTCACTTCTCTTCTCCTGGGACCTTCTCTCCAACATCAAAACTCCAACGTTAAAACTGCTTCTCAAAAACTGCTTCCTCTGTCCTTTGCCTTGCCTTTTATATTCAATTCCCCCACCCACCAAGGGATGGGGATCAATACCCTACTGATGTGGCCCAGTCGATGCCCTAATCATAACTTCATCATGCCCAGATTAACAGATCAGTTTACAAGCATGATCCAATTATATTTTTTGGAATTCATAATTACATCAAATTGCCAAATGGCTACAACCCCCATATTGCACATCTTTTTCCCTCTCTCTGACTACAGCACCTCTAGTTGCACTGTCTTCATATCAATTATATAACTTCTTTCATTGCTAGAATCACAATAAGTCTATAGTAGAATACTAGTAAGTCTACTGTAGTCCATATTTTATTTCCCAAACCTGAGGATTCTGGGATGGTGATGCCCACTTTGTCTCTAATTGAGAGGGGAATTTGATCCCATATGGCTAATGGATGGGACTCTCTTGCTTGAAGTTGTAGACTCTCTCAGTTCCTTGGTGTGGTGGTTTTCCATCTGCACCTCCTTGTTAATTGTCCTGGATGAGTCCATGAACTGGAGAGTAGGTGTAGCAACTCCACTGAGGCTCAGGGCCCAGCTGTCACATGGAGAGCCCAGAGATTAAGGTCTCTTTGACATACACCTACCAACTCCAACACTAACAATAGGTTCAAATAAAATGGGCAGAAGAGGTAAGTATAGAGAAGTCACATCTGAGTCCAACTCTGTCACACTCAGGAGCAAAGTAGAGCTCACTGGTAAGGCAACAAACTCCATGGATATCTGCCATGAACATATCTGGGTGTCTCCAGTACCCTCAGGAGCCTCACTATTTGGGGTAGTATCTACCTTGGTCATTTTTGAGATCCTGCTCAGACGTGCATAAGTGTTACCTCTCTGATGACCTCCTGACTCACTCTGCAGACTCCTAGCCATATACACTCATTTATCTTTCCCCCTTTTATTCAAGGTCTTTTTCCAGTTGTATCACTAGCCAGTGTTTGGTAGTAATCCCTCAGAGTCAGGGAGGATCATCCCAAGGAATCATGTCCCTAGCTGGGGGGAAAGTAATGCATTTATAGGCTGAGTTTGGCTTAGAGAAAGGCCACATTTGAGAAACAAAGAGGCTCTCAGTAGGTAACTCTTAGGTACTCTACAACACTAGGCTAAGTTGCAAATTCAAGAGCAAAAGGCTCATAAGCATAGTCACCATATCAAGGGCCCATCAACAGACCATCTTTTTTCACTAGTCATTATAACTGTACTTGGGGATAATTGTTGTTCCATTAAAGAATGAGGCAGAGCTCTGCAGGATTGAATTCAATAATCTTTTATTTTTTGTGTGATTCTCTATTCACTGTGGCAATGCCCCATGAACATTTGAACATATTTATATGCCTTATATGTATGCCCAAGTGAACTTCCTCCCATGTATCCCCAATCACTGACACCCCACCTCATTGATCTTTTCTTGTCATAATTGTAACCCTTCTGTGATCCAAACATCTTCAAAAATGATCATGCTCCCTTTAAATACAGAAAATGGCAATGGGAAGACTTGTAAAAACTATATGTCATGTAAGTCTTCCCAAAGTTCTGGAACTAAGAGCAATTAGAACTTGGGCAAAAGTGAAACCTAAGCAACAAGACTCAATGTTATAGGGGTTATGCCATCAACACAGTGAAAATACATCACCTGAAAAGCTTCCACAGAGATTCAGCAAATTTAAGGATGAATTTCACTTGCTTAGAACTCTGGAGGATGGCAGAGATTGGAGAAAGACTCCACAAATGCTGTATTGAAGATAGGGAAAAATGTCAAGTAGGGCTCTTCTGTCCTGGACCACCTGGCCCTCTTCCCCTTCCTCTCATTGGGTCCCAAGCAATCCTTGGAAGTTCTCCAGAGGCAGCCAGCGGATGGGTCCTCTCACAGGGGAAACAAATGTTAGACTAAGAATGCACAGCAATAAGTTAGAAACCCATGCATATCCAGCCCAAAAAGTGAAGTCCACAGAGATTCAGGGCAAAACAGGAGCTGCTGAGGAGTGTAGTAAACTAAAGTGTCCCTGGTTGGGGCAGAGAAAAACTGAGGCAGAATTGTGGTAGCCAAGTGCTGCACTCACTCAAAGCAGTTCCTGTTGGTGGGATTCCCTAAATGCAGAACACACTTATCTGGAGGGCCCCACATTTCTGGATTGGCTCCAACTGTCTCCCTAGGGCTGGTTAACATAACAGGGAAGAAACATAAGACAAAAAAGCCTTACAAAGAATAAAAAAGGGAGAGTTAAACTGAATTGCTATAAGACTGGAGGGTCCCAGAACTGAAAATTGTAAGGAAAATTGGGTACTCAGTGAGGGAAAGAATTTAAACAAATCATAGTTGCTGGGGAGAAAATTCTGCACAAAATCCAACAGAACACATCAAGGTTGTCTTTAGAAGGAATAGAGGAAAGGAAGCTGACAAGTTATGACATGTTGTTCCCAGGTTTCAGATTCTGGGTGAAGGAACACTTACAAGAGGCAGGAATTTAGCTAAGATTCAGTTTGGCCTAGCATGAGGAACTGCACCTGAGTCCAACTTAATTTATTTAATAATTTCCTCCAGTTTGATCTGGCTCTCAGTCATTGAGAGTTATGATGAAAATTAAAGGTATTGAGCACACATTTCAGTTCCTGCCTAAGGTAATGGAGTATAACTTGCAGATTGTTTCATGTTATGATGTCAGTTTTTGCTTGATCATCATTTTTATGTCATCTCTGACATAAAGAAATCATTTGCTGTGTCACAAACAGCTGGGAACCCACATTCAAAACTCTTGAGATAAAACTGTGCACCAGGGAGACTGTAATGAGTACTATGAGTGATAACTGCCCAAATCCCCATCTCATCGTATGCATGTATGTTCCTAAATCCAAGCAGATGATTTAAACCACCTGAAATCAAAATGATCAAATCAGGACCCTGAGGAAGGACTTACATTTTTAAGCCATGTGGCTTGTTTAATTATTTCATACAATTGTGTCTCAGTTTCCCCAGAACAACAGGTGTGTAGCAAGGCAAAAATGCCTCCTTCTTCAGCTAAGTAAAAAGAAATGCTATTGTCTAAAATAAGTTAAGCTATAAATCTAATAACTTACTGTGTAGCTATAGCTCTTGAATTAAATTCAATAATTTCTCCTATTGTGATTGATAGATTTCTAATAAAGTTTTCATTTGTGGTAACTGCAAGCCAAGGTAGCAGAAATCATCCCAAAGAGGTGAATCCAGGTTCATTAACTGCTTGGATAATCCCAAGCCTGAGAATGTAGACTGAGGCAAGTAGTCTAATGAGAAGTTTCATATTGATTGTAAATTCCTAAGGTGCTGTGAGGAGGCCAAGTGCACATTTACCAGCTATAAAGGCAATTTTCTGTCCAGGCCAATATATTATCAAACCCTTCATAATAAAAATATAGCCTATTTGAGCAATGTTACTTTACCCAAGGTGATGTTTATAGATCCATTACTTGGAATAATATCATTTGTCCTCATTATCCAAGTGTTTGTTTAATAGACAGAACAAGTGAGGAGCTGACCAAATCTTATTTGTGTTGTAAATCTTTTGCAGAGACAAGGACTTAAACATGAAATTGGACATGCATTGTTATGGTAACTTGTAGTTGATGGAGGCATGTGGAATTTTATAGTGAGGTATCTGAGCTTTTCTATTATATCTGTAAAATTCTTTAGACCAGTTGTGGCCATAGTGAGATCACAGTTCCAAGAAAGCTTAAAGCAGAGTAAAAAGAACCTTGGGTCTATTATACATATTTGATATGGAAAAAAATGCAGTTTGATCCAAAAAGACTGAAACATTTGGGATAAGAAAGAAATTTGTTATGGATAGGAAAATTGGGTCCATTGCAATGTGTATAGATAGCAGTTTATGGTGACAAGTCCAAGAATCTCTGGGGTTTCCTCCCTTTGGAATGTCCTGGGAGAAGTGGATAGTGATGTTTTTCCAGGCCAGTGCAAGGACAAAGCATAGGGATATATGAAGGATTTTATGCATTATAAGTGTTAGTAATGTAAAGTCTGTTGATGACTTGATCTCTCACTTTGGGAATAAGTAGTCTACGAGGTGACATTGTCAATTTTACTTATTGGTTAGGTTGATTTTTAAGTGTCAAGAGTTAGAACAAGACCCGGGATGTGATGGAGCCTTTTATGGTTGAGTGAAGTCTACCCATTGCTCAATACCCTGTATTTAAGTTGCATTATTAGAAATTAGGAGTACTTGGCAGTGTTCCTTTTAATTAGGATCTAGGGCTGTCTTGTCTGTGTCACTTTCAGTAGACCCATTATCCAGGTGACAGCTTATGATTAATAGTTGTATGTCATGTGGGTCAGGAAAGGTGTCCTTTACATGTTGAAGCTAATCTTTGGCATATTGCATTAAAGATTTGCAAATTGGGTCCTGTCATAGTGTGACAATAAGTTATCACTTCTCAATTTTATTCCTACAGATAGGCTTGCCAGTAACAATTTCATATGGGGATAATTTGTGTTTTCCAAAGAGAAAGCTATGAATAAAATTCAGCACGAACTGTAAAATTTGGGGCAAGGGAAGGCCAGGATCTTCAGTTAATTTCAAAAGTTTTATTTTAAGTTTATAATATCAGCTATTTTATTGTTGACTGTTTTTGCATGAAAATATATGTGTGTTTTTTTTTTTTAAATATTAAGGCTCAGTCCTTTTTGTGTAAGGCTCTATCTTAATGATGGCAACCATTAATGATGGGAGTAAAATGGCACAAAGGAGATAATTTACATGCCACCATTTTCAATTGGCATACCAAAAGAAGTACCCTCTTTGTTTGCATAGAATGCTGAAATCACGAATTGCACCAGAAGTATACCTGTTACCACTATAGATATTAACAGAATTTCCTTCAGATAGAAATCAGGCTTGAGTAAGAGCATACATGTCATCCTTTATGGCAGTAGAAAATTGTGGAAGGCTACCACATTCCATCAGTTCATAGTGTGTGGTAACCACATGCCTGTTTGGAATTTACCACTGGAATGTCTAGCATAAGAAGTATCAACAAATAGGATGACACCTGGGTTGATCATTAGCCATGTATGGAGTCATTAATTTTGAAGTTATCAGTTTTCAGCCATGGGGTATTCCCTCATTGGATAAAGGTAATAAAGTAGCAGGGTTAAGAACATTGTTGAGTTTTAGGTGAAGATTAGGAGGTGAAATAGAATGATCTCAGAAGAAGTCAATATTTTGGAGGAAATATCTTGGATATGCTCAGATTTACATGTGTTGAGGTTTTAACTATTTTGACAGCTTCTGTAGCTTTAAAACAATCTGTATTAGTCAGCCAAAATGGGTAATGATGCAAAAAGTTCAGCTGTAGATTATCAGGTAATTAGTTCATCTCTTTTCCTGGGGTCTTCTCTCCATCCTCATGACCAAGCTCCTCTGTGTGCTTGCTTCCTCAGGCTCCAGTATTAAAACTCCAACACCAAAACTCCAACTCTGTCCTTTGCCATATCTTTATCTTTGATTCCCCACCCACCAAGGGGCAGGGCTCAATGCCCTACTGACATGGCCCAATCAAAGCCCTAATCATAACTTAATCATGCCCAGATGAACAGACTAGTTTACAAGCATAATCCAATATCTAATTTTGGAATTCATAACTATATAAAACTGCCAAACTGCTACACTCCACCCTCTGAATTCCAAAAATACATTACAATATTCAAAAATCCTTAAATCAGTAACAATGCAAGCACAAAATCATATCATAATCAGTTTAAAGAAATACAGTTCATCTTGGGGCAAAGTCCTGTCTGTTGTAGACCTCTGAAACTTACAAAACCATTTAACTGCTTCCAATACACAAATGTAAAGATGAAGGATAAACATTTTCATTACCCTAAGGAGAAATTGGGAGGTTAAACATGAGTCATGGGTCCTCTAGAGTTCAGTAAACCTGCAGGGCATCCTCTACTCAATTTCAAAGTCTGAGAGTCATTCTTAAGATGATGGTTTCTTCTTTCTGGGGCCACATGGGGAGCCACTCTTTCCACAGGCTTGCCCAATGGCCATTTTCTTGGTTCCACCCTCATCAACTATATGGGTGTTGACCAAGCTCTGGACCTCAACCTCCAAGAGTGTTGGGGTGATTGCCATACCTTACCCAATCTTTCAGTTACAGTCTTAGCCCCCCTAGTACAGTGAGGTGAAGACAACATTCTCCCTAACTTTTGGCATACAGGGTAAACCCTTTTACAGTGACTTGACCATCTGGCCTTCCTTAAACATTATCATATAGGCTTAACTCTCTCAGAGCAACAAATTGACCACCTGGCAATCCCTAACCTTTAGCATACAGGCTCAACCCTCTCAGAGCAAGGAGCTGACCACATGGCCTTCCATAATCTATGGGGAACATGCAACCCCTGTCAGACCTATGGGGTGCTGATCTTAACTGCCCTAATCCTTGAGGAATGTACTCAACACTCTCTGAACCCTGGGGTGGCAAAACTTTACCCAAACATTGGGTGGAAACATCCACCCTCTTCAATTGCCATGGATAGCTCACCCTATCTGTACACATGGGTGGGGTTCCTCTCTTGGCGCAAGGTGATGCCTTGATTCCAGATCTCAGCTTCCATGATTTTCCTCTTGAAGCTGTTTCACCTTCAATATCTCCTTTCCATGTCCTTTTTTGTCCAAGCTGATAGTGGTTTTGTTCATACAGCTCTCTCAAAAACTTTGTTGGTTTAGCATGCAGGAAGCATGGGTCCAAGCCATCATATAGTAAGATTTTCCACAAGTCTTTCTGAGAAAACTGCATCTTCAATCCTGATTTACAAGTTTCAAATTTAGTTAAGTCCTCAAAAGGGGTACTAATGTCTGGGAGCTTGATTTCCAGAGGCTTGAAATTTCCAGAATCAGGTTGTGTTTTCTTTGTGCCCAATATTTCAGTCATCAGCATATTTTTCTCATCTGCCATTTTGCTATAAGCTGCAAGGAGAAGCCAAAATGCATTCTCTGGGTTTACTTTGGAAAGTTCTTCAGTTAAATGTCCAGGCTCATCATTTTCAAATTCTGTCTTGCATAAAACACCGGGAGTTAATCTTGCTAAGTTCTCTGCCACTTTAAAACATGGATTACCTTTCCTCCAGTTTCCAATAATAGTTTCATCATTTACTTCTAAGACATCATAAAAAGTCTCTTTAGTGTCCATATTACTATCAACAGTCTCTTCAAAGCACTGTAGTCTTTTCTACTAAGCATCTCACAATTCCTCCAAAAAATACCCCTTACCCATTTATAAAACAATTCAAACATTTTTGTAATTGCAAAAGCATTTCCCCTCTCCTCAGTACCAAATTCTGTATTAGTCAGTCAAAAGGGATTCTGATTCAAAATACCAGAAAATGTTTGGTTTTTCTAAAAGGCACTTATTTGGGGTAGAGGTTTACAGTTACCAGGCCATAAAGCATAAATT
>JAKSZT010023011.1:379091-392844 GCA_026826555.1 Tolypeutes matacus
CATGAAAAAAATATCCATGGTTAATTTATTGTTGTCTTTCAAAGGTGAACAATTGGATGAGAGTTCATGAAACATTATTTTAAGAACAGTTGAACTTATGACGAATAGTACTATTGCTGTCTAGCAGCAGGCATTTTAGTACTTAGATGACTCCTGGACTGTGATGATATCGACAAGTCTCTAAAAACTTTATATAATTTCTGAAATGTTTATATCAATAGCATATTATCCTATAAATTTAACCGTAAGAAATTTACAAAATCGTATTTAAACTAGCACTTCCTATGCAACTTATAACATACAAATAAAACTAACTATTTTGTAGCAATTTTCTTTTTACAAGGTGAAATTTAAAATCTTTTGTAATTTCCCAAGAGCCTTGTGGAAAACCCCAATGAGAGTTTAAGATCAAGACGACATCATTTATGGTTCGATTTTTGGAAGGGAACTGTCAAAAGTTGTCAGCTTTAAACATTTTGATAAATAAGATCATAAGAAACCGTGAAACAATAATTAGTTCTCTACTTAATGAAAGTGACAATAAATCATTTTAAAAGTAAAGGCTCAGGTGCATGGCGCCATCTGGTGGCTGCCATCCCCCCTCGCCATTGGCCCACCCCCCTCCATTTGGCCAGGAGAAGCACAATGAGACCTCAGGGGCCTCCTTGGGTCCTCACAGCACCATCCCATGGGGGTGTCTCCCGTCCGCCTGCCCAGGTTCGCCAGTCCACTTCCTGCCAAGCTCGAGCACGGCTACAAGCTGGGAGAGGTCGTGGCCTCCCTCAATTTGGCAGCCCAATTCGGTGCATGCTGTGGCCTGGCTGAGCAGTGAGGAGCGCTCACGACCTGGAGTGTGGCCATGCGCGCTCTGTTGGCGGGCTGCAATGGGGAGCTGAGGGTCCCGAGCTCCGGGGTTTGGAGCATGCCCAAGGCCACAGCCAAGGAGCTCGGAGCCCAGAGGAGCAAAGAAATCAGCAAGAGCGACGCCAGATGCAGTGGGGCCTACAGCTCGAGGCGCTGATCTGGAATGGCATGGGTAAAGTGCGGGGCGACCGTGGTTGGTGGTGTGGTGGCAGAGGGCCACGGGCGGGCGGGACTTCTGCAAAGGGCCTGGCCTTGCCATTACAATGCGCTGGTCAGAGTCCTGAGCCCACGACTGTGCAGTATTGGTGGTATAGTGGTGAGCATAGCTGCCTTTCAAGCAGTTGACCCGGTTAGATTCCCGGCCATTGCAGTGGGTTGTCCTTTTGCACGCATTACTGCAATCCTGCGGGGTAGAAGCTTCGGCTGTGTGGATGGGTGGGAAGGAGGCAAACTGTTTTGAGGGTGCTGCAAATAGAAAGAAAGGCGGGGCATGGGGATTGCAAGAGAGGTTGAGCTGCGGACCATTGTAAGCCGAAGGCTAGAGAAGCCGGGGCCTGGCGCCAAGATAGCACCCTGGGCCGGGGTGGAGGTGCTGAGCTGAGTCCAGGAGGCATCTACTGAGCACGGCCCAATGCTCCCTGGGGTTCTAGTGGTTAGGATTCAGGCTCTCACTGCCGTGGCCCGAGTTCGATTCCAGGTCAGAAAATCCTTTCTTTTCCCTTGCCCACTGGCCGTCCCCAACCCTCTCCTCACTCCAGCTCTTCTTCAGCCCCCAAGTCGAGTGGCCAGGGCGGCCTTTCGCCTCACCTGGTTATCAGCACAGCCCAGCGTCCTTACTTGGACCACCCCACGTGTTTGCACTTTGCAGCCACATAGCTAACGTGGGGCCAAAACTCACCTGTGCGCCACCACCTCTTTGCTCCTGGGGTTGGGGGGATGGGATGGGGAGTGCTGGTGGTGGTGGTGCGGGGTGGTGGTGGTGCAGGGTGGTGGTGGTGGGGACTGTGGAGGCAGAGTGAGGGTATCTGCACCCAGAACGCCGCCCACCTGCCACACCCCATTGTCACTCCCATCACACCACTCATGCCAGCCATTGATATGACTTGGGAAACAAACTGGAAGCATATGTGCCCGGATACTGAGATGCAGGCCAATGTTGCCTAGAACCATTGATGTGAAAATCAGTATAGATGGCCAAGCATTTATACTGGAAGCGGTAGAGGGCAGAAGTAGGAGGTAGCAGATTGGTGAGCCAGGGGGGGAAGGCGGCTCAGTCAACCTGCAGGTTAGGAGTCAGGCTGGGATTGGGAGGGTGGGAGGACATGCCCTCTGGCATATCTCCAAGTGGCACATCTCAAGCGCCCACTTTTGACTTCTAATATTTCCCATTCCTGCCTTACCACCTATCCATCAGGGCCTCCTTCCCTCCTTCCACTACTACATCCCACTCAGCCTAGTGATGCTTCTCAAAGGCAGTCTCAGACAGCAGCCTACTTGCTGCCCAAACTGCCACAGTAACGCCCTTCACTAAACTCACTTGAATATCGGCTCACAGAAGGTTTTCTTTCAGAGGTCAGGGAGACACACAGTGAGGGTCACACAGCTCCCCAGTCCTGTTGCCCGGATTTTGACAAATGTGGCCCCTGTTGAAATGAGGTTCCCTCTAGGGAAACAAGCTTTCCAAAACCACTGGCAGGTTCCCTCTGCCCCCTGTGTGATCAGTTGAGGATGTGGGTCTCAGGTGACTGCTAGGGAGGAAACTGTTTGTTCCATGGATAGCATTCCACACGGAGCTGAGGAGAGGGCAGAAAAGCAAAAAGAGTCCAGAGTGTGCTGAGGGCTGAGAGGTGGCAGACAGAGTAGGTGGTGGCTATGTGGTCCGCAGGCTAGAGGGGTCCAGCTAGCTCACAGTGGGTAGGAGTGCCACTGGTGGGTCAGGCAGCAGCTGTGTAGGGGGGTCAGGATGATGGGTTGCCATACTTGGGACAGATGCATGGGCCATGGTGGGACCTGGTGCAATGGCTGGGGGATGGGTCATCTCTGAGAATAGATGGGGTGGCCAGGTCTGGTGAATGTGCTTTGTCAGAGCAAGGAATCTCAGAGAAGGGGTGGTAGCAGGTGGGAACCTGGAGGGTGGGGGTACTTACAAACAGGGGGAGAGGGCTTTGGTGATTGTAAGATCAAGGACCCTGTCATCAGACAGGACCCCCATCAGGTGAGCTATAGGTGGTGAATTGGAAGGCCATCGGGTCAAGGAGTGTGACTTGGGAAGCAGGTAATGGGGCCCTAGATGCAGAGCAAGAGCATGAGAAAAAGAGCACAAGAGAGATGGGAGGGGGAAGGGAGAAGGGGTTTGGGGGAATGGGAAGCAAAGGGAAGAGGGAGGAAGGTATTATATGGTTTCTGGGCAAGGACTGAAAAGGGATGTGAATTGCACTGGCCCAGAGGTTTAATGATCACTTCCCTGGCCAGACCAGAGGTAAAGACTGATGTAAGTGTTTAGGGCTGGTGCGAGGCTGGGGCTGTTGCGAGGCCGGGCTGGAAGAATTTTAAAAAAAGAAAAAGAACAAAAAAGTAAAGAGAGGCCTATTCACATCCATTATTTGGAGAATGCACCAGAACCCCAAAATTGGAAAACATGGTGAGATCAACTAGGTTCTGGGACTGGAGCTTTGCTTTTTGCAAAGTTCTGCCCTGTTCATTTCTTCTTCTCAAGGTGACTATAATCTCTATTTTTGCATACCCTTTTAAAACAGCCAATAAAGCACAGAAGGACTATAGTACAGGGGTTTCTCCCTGATTACACACACACAAAATAAAACTAGTGAATGCTTAATTCTGTGGGACACTCATCATTCATCTTGATTGGATTTACCAGGTAATTTCAAAATTATAACACTCAGATGATGTTGGATATGTAAGCCTATTGTAAAGAGTAATCATGAAGACTCATTCATTCCATTCTTCATTCATAAATCCTTTTGATTGCATTATGTGTACTAAGAAATATACTATGTTCAGGAGATTCATCAGGAATCCTAACACACTGGTTCACTATAGATAAAAGGAGGGAATTATCTGAAATAAATTTGGAAATAAAAATATATAGATTAATAAATATGAACATTTTCAACACTCCTAATGTGACAAAAATAAAATGGGTTATGCATGAAAAAGAAATATGAGGGAAAATATTCATTAAAATTTAGTACTATTAATGATTGTATTCATATTTATACATTAAAATGTATGTTTATATTCTAGAGAAAGTTGGATTTCTGTGAATAAAATCTCTTGCAATATCTGTGCTTGACATTATCTGTGTATTACTTATTGAGGTGAAATTCATATAACATAAATGTAACCATTTTAAAAGTACAGTCAGTGGCATTTAGTACATCCACAATGTTGTGCATCAGCTTCATCTAATTCAGAACACTTTTATCTCCTCCAAAGTAGACCTCATACCTGCAAAAGGAATTATTCCAAATTTCTCACTACCCTAAATCCCTGTCAACCAATCTTCTTTCTGTCTTTATGGATTTACCTATTCTGGATATTGTGTATGAATGAATCTTTTAAAATATGAACTTTTGTATCTGGCTTCTTTTACTTAGCACGTTTTCAAGATTTTTCTGTTATAGGTTGTACCATTACTTCACTCTGTTTTATTGCTGAACCAAATTCCAATGTATGGGTAAAATACATTTTGGTTATCACTCATTAGGTGATAGATATTTGATTTGTTTCCAGATGTTTGTAATATTAAATTATGCTAGTATGTATATTTTTACACAATTACTTGAATATTTCTCTTCAATTTTTGAAGTTATATTCAAGGTAGAGAATTTCTGGATCATCATATAATTCTCTGTATAGCTTATTGAGGAAGTGCCCAAATATTTTGCACAGTAGTTGCACCATTGTACATACCCATGAACAGTGTACAAGGATTCCAATTTCTCCACATCCTCACCAACAGTTATTTTAGATTTTCAAAAATAGTGTAACTCTTCTGGGAGTGTGAAGTGGTGTCTCTTTTGTGGTGTTGATTTATATATCTCTAAAGATCAAAGATGTTGAGCAACACTCCATGTAGTTGTTGGTCAACTGCATATACTCCTTAAAGAAATGTCTATTTAAATACTTTGCCCATTTTTAGATTATTTGACTTTTGCCTCTTATATTTAGCTCTCTAATGACATTATTTGTAAATATTTTAAGGTAAGGATCAAAATTCATGCTTTGCATATGCAAAAAGCAGTTGATCTGCCACCATTTTGTGAAGACACAATTCTTTCCTGAGTGCAAGACTTTGTTGCCATGTATGATGAAAATTAATTGTATAGGTTCACTTATGGAGTATCAATTTTTCTTCATTGTTTTATTGTCATTTACTTTCATTGTTTTATATATTTACCTTTATGCCAGTATCACACTATTTTAATTACTGTAGATTTGTATTATGTTTTGAAGTAGAAAATTAGTTTTCCCCTTTTTAAGTTCTTCTTTAACAATATAATTTTAACTATCCAGGGTCTTTTATAATTCTAAGATTATAAGGTTCAACTTTTACATTTCTTTTTAAAAGATGGCCTTCGGGTTTTGGAAGGCATTTCACTGTATCTCTAAATCAAATGGAGAATATTGCCACCTTAGCTATATCAAATCTCTCTTTATATTAAATGAGATGTCTTTCCATTTATTTAGGTCCTCTTTAATTTCTTTCAGCAACATTTTCTTCATATCACTATACATATCTTCCATAGCTTGATTAAATTTATTCCTAGCAAATTTCTAATTTTTGATGCCACTGTAAATTAATTTTTCTTAATTTTCTTTTTTGGAGTCTCACAATTTGTATGTATAAATACTACTGATTTATGCATGTTGATCTTTTACCCTGCAACTTTACTGCATTCATTTATTAGCTCTAATATTTAGGGTGTGTATGTGTGTGCATGAGTGTCAGTGAGGGTGTGTGTGGATTCAATAGGATTTTCTATATATAAGGTAATATCATCTCAGAATAGAGATAATTTTACTTCTTTCCCAATTTGAAAGCCTTTTATTTACTTTTATAGCCAAATTGCCCTGGCAAGAATATCAGGACAATGTTTAATATCAGAAAGTGAAAGCAAGCATCCTTCAATTCCTAGTTTGTTGATTGTTTTTATCATGAAATAAAGGGTTTTGTCAAATGCTTTTTCTGCATCATATTAAATGACCTTGTTTTTTTCAGTCTACTAATGTAGAGTATTACACTGGTTGATTTCTATATATTGACACATCCCTTGAATTCTTAAGTCATATGTCTGTTTATGACACTACCATTATTTGCCCATTAAATGTATGTCATTATTAATGATATTTTACAGTTGAATTTATACTATATACATACATTCACATACATAAATAATGAAATGTAGGGATGTTGGAGTTATGGTGATTAATATAGGGCAATATTTCAGCTACCACCTCACTAAAATTTCAGCTTATTCAAAGATTTTCTTCCAAATCACTTCATTCTCTGTCTACTGAGCCTTCTAATCCTATGAGGACTGTGGGAAATAACAATGACATGAATATGCATGTACTTCTGATATTTTTTGATGCAAGGGATTTTCATGACTATAATTGCATAATTGGAGACATTGATCTGTTCCAACTTATCAATATCATTATTTGATCCATCCCATAATAAAATGTATTCTTACATTTTATTGCAAATCCTTTGATATGTAAATCCTTTGGGGGAGAAATCAGTGTTGAGGGAGTTATATGGTTAGACACCACATGGAAGAACCAAAATGATTTAGGACAAGTGTATCCAGAATGTCAGGTTCACAGTAGATCATAAAGGGAGTGGGAGTCTAGAAAAAAAGGAATGGTGTTGGAGAACCACTGCTAGTACAAATACCAAGAATAATTATATCTGAGAAATTTCAGACTGATTTCTCTGGTGGTGGAGGTCTAATTTCAGATGTGACATGAGTTGGGGTCCCTATGTTTTGGAATAAAGGTCAGAATTGAAAGACTCTGAACATCATGGGCTAATTAATAAAATTCAGTGAGTTATATAATCTTATCTGTGCAATGAGGGTATTCATTCCAACTTTTGAGCCAGAGAAGCCAATATCTTAGAACTTTCTCTTGGAGCACAAATTATGTCCCTGTTTATTGGACCTGTGCTATTTCCCAGGTGAAGGGTTTGGCATTCCTGACTGGTGGGTCTGGAAATTGTGTTAAAGACTTGAGCCTGAAGGCTCTTTTCTCCATTTGCAGAACTGCTTACCACTGCTTGGCTGTCTGTGATAGAAAATCCAGAGGAAGTCAGTTGTTAGCTGAGCCATTGTCAATACAACTAGGGTGAGTAGGAAATTCTACTTTAACTGAAATTGAACCTCTGTTATGAGTTGATGGTAAGCTTTCTCCTATTGGCATGGACATTCCAAGTGCATTCAGAAGGGATTCAAGAATCTGATCTTCAATTAAGTTTGTACAGGACTTGAGAATAATTATAACTTAGGGACTCGTTGATAAGTAATCTCTTTCCAACTATTACAATAGAATTTTCCAGTCTCTATTAAGGCTGTGTTTTCTCTTGAGATTATTTACTTTTCTAACCAAGCCTATGGTCACATTGGGGAACTAATTGCATGCATGGATCATATTAGTGCCTGAAATTTGCTTAAACATGTAGTGAACAGAGGTAGAGGGATGAGTAAGAATAGGAGTTTACAGTCAGTAGGGAAGCTGAAGTTTCAGCAGGTGCATTCAATCAATCCGATTTTTAAATAAATTTATTGATACATATTAATGAAACATAAAACCATTCAAAGTGTACAATCAATGGTATTTAGTATAATCACATGTTGTCCATTTACCACTTCAATCATTATTAAAGCATTTTCATTATTCCAATAATAATAAACAAAAACAAACAAAACACTCATCATCTCTCAATCTCTCTATATTTCCCATGTCATACATAGCTACTAATCTGTTTCCATCTCTTCTATTTATTTGTATTTATATTTTGTAAAAATAGTCTTATGCATGCCATATTGCCCATATTCATATTTTACATGAGGTTTCACTATGTTATACAGTCCCATGCTACATTTTAACTTTCCTTTTAGTAATATACATATCCTTAGACTTTCCCTTTCAACCACTATCATTCCTAAATAATAGCTGTGCTAGTGCCAAACACAAGGATATATTTCACCATTTCTATTCATTTCCAAAGATTTACAAACAAATGTTGTATCAATTCTGCACACAATAACCCTCAACTTTCCATTCTCTATCCTCATTTTATTTTCTGGTGACCTATATTCTAATTATTAACTGCATATGTTTATGCAATATTAATTCATAATAGCACAATCATACAGGATTTGTTCTTTTATGTCTGGCTTGCTTCAGTCAACATAATGTCCTCCAGGTTCATCCATGTTTCATATGCTTCACAATTTCATTTCTCATTGCTGCTATATAATATCCCATCATGTGTATATACCACAATTTGTTTATCCATTCATTGGTTGATAGACACCTGGGTTGTTTCCATCTTTTGGCAATTGTGAATAATGCTGCTATGTTAATTAATGTGGAGATGTCTGTTCATGTTACTGCTCTCAGTTTTCCTAGCTAGTACTGCAACTGGAGGTCACATCACTAGTCTATGTTCAACTTCCTAAGAACTGCCAGAGTCCTCCACAGTGGCTATATCATTCTACATTCCCCCAACAATAAATGTTTCTATTTCTCCATATCCTCACCAACACCTGTGGGGTTTTCCAACTTTTTAATAGTGGCAATTCTAATAAGTGTGAAATAGTAAATCATTGTACTTTTCATTTACATTTCCCTAATGAACATTTTTTTCATGTGTCTTTTCATCATTTGTATTTCTTCTATGGACAAATGTCTATTCAATTCTTTTGCCTATTTGTTAATTGGGTAGTTTGTCTTTTTATTGTTGGGTTGTAGAATCTCTTTAAATATCATGGATATTAGACTTTTTTTGGATATGTGATTTCCAAATATTTTCTCCAATTGAGTCAGCTGCCTTTTTACTCTTTTGACAAAGTCTTTTGAAGTACAAAAGGATTTAATTCTGAGGAGGTACCATTTATCTATTTTTAAATTTTTTTGTTCATGAATTGGGAGTAAGGTTTAAGAAACTACAATCAAACACAAGGTCTTGAAAGCATTTTCCTATACTTTCTTCAGGGAGTTTTATGGTTGTCGCTTTTATATTTAGGCCCTTGATCCATTTTGAGTTAATTTTTGTACAAGGTGTTAGATAGGGATAATATTTCTTTCATTTGGATATGGATATCCAGTTCTCCCAGCATCATTTGTTGAATAGACTGTTTTGGCCCAACTGGGAAGTTTTGACACCTTGTAAAAGATCACTTGATTTTAGATGTGAGGGTCTATTTCTGAGGTCCCAGTTTGGTTCCATAGGTAAATCTGTCTGTCTTTATGTCAGAACCATGCTGGGTTTTTTGGTTGTTGTCATTTACCACTGTGGCTATGTAATATGCTTTAAAGTCTGGAAGTGAGAGTCTTCCAATTTTACTCTTTTTTTAAGAGACCTTTTCAGCTATTTAGGTCACTTACCTTTCCAAATATATTTGATAAATGACTTCTCCATTTCTGTAAAATAAGGCCGTTGGGATTTTTATTGGGATTGTATTGACTCTCTAAATCAGTTTGGGAAGAATTGACATCGTAACTATATTTAGTATTTCAGTCCATGAACACAGAATATCCTTACATTTATTTATATTCTTCACTTTCTTTAAGCAATGTTTTATAGTTTTCTGAATACAGGTCCTTTCTGTTCTTGGTTAAGTTTATCCCTAAATATTTGATTCTTTTAGTTGCTATTATACATGGAATTTTAAAATTTCCTCCTCAGACTGCTCATCAGTAGTATATAGAAATGCTTTTGATTTTTGCATATTAGTTTTATATCCTGAAACTTTGTTGAATTCATCTATTCATTCTAGTAGCTTTCTTGTAGATTTTTCAGGATTTTCTAGGTATAGGATAAGATCATCAGTGAATGGTGAAAGTTTTACATCCTCTTTTCATACTGGGTGCCTTTTATTTCTTTTTCTGGTCTAATTGTTATAGCTAGGACTTCTAGCTCAATATTGAATAACAGGGAGTGGATGTGCCTCAAATGGTTGGGCATCCATCTCACATATGAAGGGACTTGGGTTTGATCCCTGGGACCTCCTGGGAAAAATAAAGAAAAATATAGGAGCCACATAGGCCATTTGTCAGATCCCACAAGAGGGTTAGACCCCAGGTCCCACAAGCAGATGCACTGTCAGGCCCCATGAGTGGATCTATTGTCAGGCCACACGTGCAGGTTCACCATCAGGCCCCATGAGAAGTTTCACCACCAGGCCCCATGAGTAGATGCACCACCAAGCCCTGAAAGCAGTTGCACTGCCAGGCCCCATGAGTGGGTGCACTGTCGGGCCCCACTAAGCCATGCAGCAAGATGATGGTGTAATAGGAGAGTGACACAAGGGAGAACCAAGATTAGATGCACTGTAAAAACAGGAACTAAGGTGATGCAGGTGGTAGGATGCCTCTCTCCCACATCAGAGGTTCCCAGAATCAAATCCCAGTGAACACATGAGGAGAAGGATGAGAAGAGAGCACAGGAAACAGACACAGAGAATTGACCAGTGAATGGACACAAAAACAGCAAAAACAGGATGGTGGTAGCTAGAAATGGATAAAAGTAAGTAAGCAAATAAATAAATAAATCCTTTAAAAAATATACTGAATAACAGTGGTCAAAGTGGGCATCCTTGTCTTGATCCTGAGCTCAGTGGGAAATCATTCAGTCTTTCACCATTGAGTACAATGCTAGTTGTAGGTTTTTCATATATGTACTTTACCATATAGAGAAAGCTTCCTTTTATTCCTATCGTTTGGAATGTTTTCATGAAGAAAAGCTGCTGTATTTTGTCAAATGTTTTTTCTTCATCAATTGAGAGAATCATGTGATGTTTCTTCTTCAATTTATCAGTGTGGCTTATTACTCTAATTGATTTTCCTGTGTTGAAGCACTGTTACCTACCTGGGATAAATCCCACTTGGTTATGGTGTATAGTTCTCTTAATGTGCTTTTGTATTCAGTTTGCAAGATTTTGTTGAGGATTTTTGCCTCTATATTCATTAAGGATATTGGTCAGTAATTTTATTTTTTCAAAGTATCTTTATCTGGTTTTGGTATTAGGGTGATGTTGGCTTAATAGAATAAGTTTTGTAGCATTCTTTCCTGATTAATTTTTTGGAAGAGCTTGAGCAAGACCTGTATTAGATCATCTTTGAATGATTTGTAGAATTCACCTGTGAAATCATCTTGTCCCAGGCTTTTCATGTTTGTGACTCATGAATTTCTGTAACTGCCTCAATGTCCAGTTCCCTTTCTTGGAAGGGACCTCTTAACCAAATTGGGAGCCCAGATTACCTTCAAACCTGAAGAGCCAGCAGGCTTAAGCCTCAGGACTGGCCTCACTCTCCTCATCACTGTGCCCTGAAGTGAAGAATGGAGACTTCATGTGGAAGAAAGCTCAAGTCAGAATCTGGAAAAACTGCTGGAACATTTTCCCCAGGTTTGGGCAGAAAAAAACTCACTGGGAATGGAATGGAACCATGCACCCATCATCATCGACCTGAAACCTGGAGCGGTCCCAGTCTAGCAGAAGAAGTATCCAATCCCCTGTGAAGCACAATTGGGCATAGCTGAACACATAGAATGCCTGAGAAAAGAGGGAATCCTGGTTGAGTGCCAGTCACCCTGGAACACCCCATTATTATCAGTAAAGAAGCCAGATGGGACAGGATATTGACCAGTGCAGGATTATTGAGCCATTAATGACATGACTCTCACCTTATATCAAGTTGTACCCAACCCTTACACTTTCCTAGGACAGCTGCTGCCTGAAGCTGCCTGCTTCACTAACCTGGACCTGAAAGACACCTTCTTCCATCTGCAGCTGGCCCCCCTGAGCCAGCCTCTTTGCTGGCAAAGCCTGTTTGCCTTTGAATAGGAAGATCCCAGAACCCAGCAGAAAACTCAGCTAACCTGGGCCCAGCTCCTGCAAGGCTTCAAAAACTCCCCTACCCTTTTCTGGGAAGCCTTGGCAACAGATCTGGCCACCTACCCCCAGGAGGACTGCAAATATGCCCTCTGGCAATATGTGGATCATCTCCTACTTGCCAGTGAGATGGAAGAGGACTGCTGGAGAGGGATCCAGACTCTCCTACAACTTCTAACATGGACTGGGTACAAAGTATCTTGGAGAAAAGCTCAGATCTGTAAACAGCAGGGCAGGTACCTGGGATTCAGCATCACACAACAGCACTGTATGCTCAGACCTGAACAAAAGAAAGTGACCTGCACCATCCCTACTCCCACCACAAAAAGAAAGCTTCATGAGTTCCTTGGGCCTGCAGGGTTCTGCCGCATCTGGGTTCCCTGGTTTGCAGCCATGGCAAAATCCTTTTATGAAGTTCTGTAGGGTCCAGAAAAAAAGCCCCTTGCCTGGGGAGAAGCTCAACAGGGGGCTTTTCAAAACATCAAAAGACAACTAGGCCAAGCCACTGCCTTGGGGCTCCCAGAAGTAACTTGAAACTTTAACTCCCTGTTCATGCATGAAAAGAACAAAGTAGCATAGGGGGTTCTTACACAAACAGCCTGTGGCAAAGACCCATGGCTGTGGGGTGTCCACCCTGCTTGAAAGTCCTGGTAGCAACCATAACCCTCATGAAAGAAGCTGACAAATTAACCCTAGGACAGGCTATTCCTGTTATGGTGCCACAGGCAGTCACTGCCCTAATGAACTCACATGGGCACCACTGGATATCTAATCCCTGAGTCATACATTACCAAGGTTTACTCTGTGAAAACCCCAGAAGGACAATAGAAACAGTGCACAGTCTGAACCCTGCCATCTTTTTACCAGATGAGGAAGGGGCTCCTGAGCATGATTGTGTTGAAGTGACCAAGGCAGTTTACACCAGTCACCCTGACCTCCAAGAAAAACCACTCCCTTCTCCAGGTCAGACAGTATGTACAGATGGGAGCAGTTTTGTCAAAAACAGGAAAAGCTTGCTGTATATGCAGGCACCACTACTGAACGGGTTGTGGAAGCAGCATCTCTACCACAGGGATGGCCCATGCAATGAGTAGAATTCTGGGCACTGGTCTGAGCCCTGCAGCTAGCCATCAGGCAAATGGTAAACATTTACACTGACTCTAACTATGCATTCCCTACCATTCATATCCATGGGGCAATTGATAAAGAAAGAGGTCTCCTAACTGCAGGGGGAAAGGAAATCAAAAACAAAGAAGAAATCCTCCAACTGTTAGAAGCAATCTGGAAACCAGAAAAAGTCATCACCATCCACTGCCGGGGACATCAGAAAGGAATGGACATGATTGCTCAAGGAAACAGGCTCACTGACAATGCAGCTCAGCAAGCAGCTGAAGGAACCCACAGAATAAGAGTCCTGGAATTGACACCACAGCTGTCCCTCTTAGGACAATAGACTAATCAACAAAGCTACTGGCCAGGATGTGTAAGTTCATTGAGGGTGGTGGGCCACACTGTGGGAGATGTTTGTGTGGGATGTGGTGGGAGGTGTGGGAGGTGGGCAACATGGGAATCCCAGTGGGTTCCATGTAATATTTTGGGTAATCTAAGCACCTCTTGAAATATATGTATATATATATATATATAAATAACATTTTTGTAAGCAAATACACATATATGCATATATATTTATATATCATTTTGCAAATGTTTGTATGTATTGTGAGAATTTTGATTTTTACCCATAATAA
>JAKSZT010023011.1:397844-428131 GCA_026826555.1 Tolypeutes matacus
GCTTACAAACCGTAGCATGGGAAACATCAAATGACCTCAAAGAAATATCAGGGGCTCTTAACAGGTTGCAAGACCAGATAAGACTCTTTGGCAGAAGTAGTTTTACAAAACAGATGAGGATTAGACTTACCACAACTTCAGGGGGCATCTGCCAGGCCCTGGGGGAAGAATGCTGTTTCTAAGCCAATTCCTCAGGGATAGTTAGGGACAAGGTGGCCCTGCTAAAAGAATGAACCAAAGACAGCTTAAGCCATGTATACCAGGCATCTGCCAATGGGAACTACTTCCAATATCTCCCTCCCTGGATTTTGCCATTCATGCCAGTAATAGCCTAAGTCTTCTTCTTCTTAACTTTTGGGCCATGCTTTCTATAGTACTTAACACAATACATCACTTCCCGCTTAAATGACTTAAAACACCAAGTAATGCCTAGTGTTAAATATCAGCCCTTGGGTACTATAGAAAAATCCCCATGTTAACAGATGAAGCACCGTAAAGAATTATAAAGGAATCAAAGGGGGGAGTGATAAAGGAAGTGCTGGGGCCCTAACCCCCCTCAGCAGAAACCCATAGCTTTAGGAAAATAAGCTTCCCTGGTCCCTTTCTCCCTTCCTCCCTATTCTCCCTGGAATCCACATCATTAGGAAGATAAGCACTCCCCACCTGCCCCTTTCAACTGGAATTTGCAACTCTATACAGGTAATGACTCTTTTCTTCCCTAATAGCCCTCTGTTTTAGGAAGATAAGTTAACCTTGCTCCTTTTGCTTTTGTAAACCCTGCCTACCTGCTTGCTTAGGAATTTGCCCATTTAGAGTTCTTATATAAACTTATGAAAACCAGGACACAGGGCCCAGATTTTTTTAGAGACTTGACTTTCCTCTGAGCCCACACATAATAAAACTTTGTTCATCCACCCCTCAGAATACCACTTTGGTTTTCATTCTGTCTGCTGTAACAAGATGATATACATACTCAAATTAGTTATAATTCTCAACAAAATATCGTCACAATATATAAAGGTGAATGGTTATTAGGAAGCCTATCCCTTTGCTGTGTATTTGGTTAATGTAAATTTTAATGAGGCATATGAATATTTTTTTCAAATTTGAAAGTAGAGAAAGTGAAAAGTAAAGTATTTGAAAAATGGTTCACCAAAAGATGAAACTAATAGTTGTAACAGGAAACACATATAAAAAATGAGATTATAGACATCCTAATTTCACCTTTCCATGGATTTATACAAAATTGGACTATGTGCTTTCAGATTTTTAATTTTCAACAGGAGAAATTTACTTTCAAGGAATACATCTGATTTATAAAAAACAGCCTCTGACACATTTCTTTAAATTGATAATTTAAGGCTTGGAGAAATGTCAAATGCAGTATGCAATAGTAAGTATAGGAAATCACTATCATGTCACTCCATCTTCAAAAACTGATTTTGCTTAAAGCACAAATTTTACTTATTACAAATTGACCCTAATTTTGAAGTGGCATACATGTATCTGGTTAAGGTAAAATTCACTTAAAATAAAATTAACCTGTGTAAAGTATACAATTCAGTGGCATTTAGTACATTCTGACACTATGCAATCATCATCTTTATTGATTTCTGTATATATTTTAAACAATATCAGTCACAGTTAAACAAAAGACACTTCAGTAAGCTGAAACTAAAAATAATTTAAGATCATCACTGGGTAATAAGAAATTGTACCAAATGTGCCAATTTTCTCATTTGAGAACAAGATAAATTAAAAAGTGTATTTCAAAAATTTCTCAGTGAAGTTTGCTTTTAGTAAAGTCAGAAAAGTGAAATTACAATAAATTTTGGATTTTTGAGTAAATAACATTTAAAATTAATGTTGGGAGTTCTGTTACCATACTTAAAATTTTTTCAATCTTTTTTCCATCTAGATAATTGGTGCAGGAAAATTTAACCATTAAAATTTTAATGAAAATATAGACATAGAGGCACCATATTCCCTTTCACCTCTGTCTCTGATATGGCTCAGACTGAGCTGGCCTGTCCCCAACTTTTCCACCAGAAAGTTGCAATATTTTGAATGCTCCTTTCAGAAGTGTAAATGCTTTTCCCTTCTCTCTGAATCTCTGTCAGGATTGTCTACAGCAAGAACACTGAATCCCCCAAAAAGTCCTACAATATGCCAGATTTTGAGGTGGCAAAGCCCTCAATGAAAGAATATATGGTAAAATACATCTTGCTCAAATATTTCTTGGGAAAGTAGAGAACAAACCAGTTTTGGGAATAGTGGAAAAAATGAAGTTTTAAGAAAAACACTTGGGAAAAGCCATGACAAATGTCACTTCTCAGCCCCAGGGGTGAAAAGGAAGCTAATTTCTCATGTGGATATGCCTGAGGAGTCCCAGTGCCACCACATCTCCCTGTGGGTCTCCTCCCTGTGGACAGTGCACCTAGGTCTTTAGGGATGAACTTTGAGTTGTTTCTGATGTGGTTTATTCAGAAAAGTTGGCTTTGTGCCCTCTCCTGGCTGAAGGTCCACAGAGGAGGATGGTTTGGGCTCTGCCTGTGGTGAAAATGTGCCCCTCCCTGCCCTCAGGTCAAATCACTGAGATTATGTCCAGGGTATTCAGAGCCCAGAGGAGACTGATTCTGGGTGCAGTGGACTCCTCAGCACAGTCAATGCTGTAGGTTCAGAAACAAGACCCACAGAAAGAGCAGGAGTGGATGTGTCCCTACCCCATGCCAGACTCCCCTGCCCTTACCAGGCCTGGAACTAGGCTTTCATTCCTACCCCTACCCATCTGGACAATCCCAGGATAAAGCTCCTAGTGCAGCACAAAGGGTGTCTTGACCTTCCATGTGATTACATAGGGGGCAGGGTGCTTCATTGCACCAACCTTCTGTCCTGTCCAGTCAGGAGATAGCCACAGTTTGTGTGTTTGTTGGGGCTCAAGGAGGTTATGCTGTGCAGGAGCACACTTCCAGATGGAAGAATTACAGGCCCAATCCTCTGTTCCCAGCCCAGGGTGCACAGAGCTGCAGGGTCAAAGAAGCCCATAAGGGGGACTGCTTAAGCACAGGGGTTGGTTGAGTCCCCTCCTCCACAGCCTGCTCCCTGACAGGTATTCACTCTGTGTGTGTGTTGGTGGAGGGTGGGGGGGAGTGCTCCATGATGTAAGTAAAGAAAACTCTTTTGTTTTAAATTCTCATGATTTTCTCATGTTTGATGCTACTATGGCACATTAACATTGTTCTCAGGGAGTGAAAAATTAACAAGTTAATTAGAATTGCAAAGCTTATTTTACACTGAACAAACAAATTATCTTCCTGAAAGACATATATCATAGTATCTGATCCATCCTGAGCTCACTGGAGTATTAATGTCCACACCCTACAAGGTGTAATCAAGTGTGTTAGGACCTAAGCTACCCAAGTATTCGTCTCCACCTGTCATTGTCTGGAGTGTGTCTTAAGCTTTCTCTGCTTCTCTGTCACCACCTATATATAAAGTGGAAAACTCAGAGGGCTACTCTGAGGTTCTTGTGCGAACCAACAAAAGACCTCAGAATACCTGGGCTTCCTTTTAACACTTTTATGACCTTCTCTGAATTTAAATATCCTGTGAGCAAATCTCAGAGTAAAAATTTGCAATATCAGAGTCCTCCCTCAATTCATTTTGCCACAATTCTTCAGAATTGTGATTTGTGTGATTCAACCATGTTTTTCCATCTTCCTCTTTGTAGTAGTGACAAGGCAAATTACATCACTTGTCTATGTTCCTCCTATATGTGTATGAAATTAGATTTACAGTGGGAAGCAGCTGGGAGAGTGGGAGGGACTCATTTAAATTGAAAATGAATTAGAGAAAAACCTTACATATAACAGTGTTGTAGCAGGATTATGTTGGGGCCATAGCCCAGGGCTCAAAAACCTATTCTAATGAGCTTTGGTGCTTATCTCTCCACACTTGTCTTTTAACAATGAACTCAAGAATATCAAGATAATCTATTTAGCATCCCTTTGAATTGGCCACTCCCAAGAAAAATAAAGTAAAATATCTCCCTCCACCTAATGGTTTGGTCATGTTTTCTAGACTGGAAAAAGGAGTGACTGGATATCCCTGACTGTTGTGTGTTCCCAGATCCCCTATTGTTGTTAATCTGACTTATTGTGGTAATGCCTTCCCATAGAATTCTACTTATGGATATTTATACTCTGAGAAAAAAATTCTGGGGAGGCTGAAGTAGGAGGCAGACTTGAAGGGTGGGGAAGATGTGGAGACCCCATTATCTGGAACCTAGGACCTTTCAAGGCCCCAGAAAGAAGCCAGAGATGGTGCCACCAAACTATGATCCCTGCAGGTCCCCAAGTCAGAGGGAAGGAAAGATAGAATGCCAGCTATGATTTTACACACATGAATGTCATAGTTTTTTAGAACAAATTACTCCAAAGATATTTGTGTTTCTCAAAGCAAGAGTGGCTGCATGTAGCACAATGTACCATAATATACAAGATATACTGAATGTACAATATGAATGCTCTTTCAAAAGACCACAGCTAATTTCAGAACTGAACCACTTGGGAGGTGTCTCAACATGAGATAAGGCATTGTGCAGTATAACTCAGAGACCAGCTCTGTGCTCTTCCTCATGGCATGAAGTCATAAGATTGGTTTTGATAATTATTCTTCATAGCTGATTTTACAGAGCATTGGACAGAGCTGGCAATGAACAACTCTGTGAGAATTTGAAAAAAATTAATATATTTTATATGTATGTGTGTGTATATGTGTGTACAATTTGTATAAATCTATCAATCAATATATGACTGTATAAACATATATGTATAAATATATACATATTTGTATTTTGAAATAAAAGCTATGAATAATTTTTATAAGAGGATGTTTACCTCTTTAAGATGAGTATAAAAAGATCATTTTTATTGATGCATAAGAGGGATTTGAAAATGCCTCCAAGTGTAAGTGGGGCTAGCTGGACCACCTAAGCCATGCTAGAAGTTTCTATCAAGGTTCTCCTGACCCAGTAATAAGGGAAAAGATGACAAGGGTCTTCCTGGCATAATGCTATACAACCCAGTAATCACAGCTGCATTGCCTGGAATTCAACACCAGGTCTGTCCCGTCTTAAATGAACCACTTAGGGCAATTTGCTTATCACCTCTGTCCCTCCATGTACTCTTCAGAATGTGGGATTGATGGTAACATTGTCCTCCTCAGAGATCTTGTAAGAATATTAATATAAAAATGCTTAGATTGTAACTATGACCATTAATTCCCAAAGCAATCTTGACAGGAGATCATAGTTGACAACTTTACAGATAAATGAAGCACCTATCTCTTGTGAGCCCCCTCACTCCATTCACATTGGGAACATTCCTTACTCCTAAGGGGCCAGCTGCCCTTACCAAAGCTTGTCTCTCTGCCTATTATTTAAATTTCTGTGCTCTTAGCAACAAAAGATTTTCATTATTCCTTGGTAAATGGATTGGCTCCAACCTACTATCTTGCCAGGAGAGGAGAATCTTTTGATGAGAGTATCAGATAAGTTTTGGATAACCTCAATCAGGATGGGTCTTAATCATATTACAGGAGTCATTTGTAAGAGAATGAAAATCAGACAGAAAGAAATCCTCAGAAGGAACAGCCAGAAGTTGAACATCCACAGAACCCAAAGAGAGGGGAGAGACATGGAGACTCTACAATGTGCCTTTTGATGTGACAAGCTAAGGGCCAAGGATCACCAGAAACCAGACCTAGAATGCCAGTCTTCTAGGAGAAAGCATCACCTTGATGATGCCTTGACTTGGGATTTCTTTTAGCCTCAAAACCATGAGCTAATAAATTCCCATTGTTTAAGCCAACCATTTGCATGGTATTTGCTTGAGAAACCAAAGAAACTAAAATACTCATCAAACAATATTATTTAAATATCTCAATGATCAATCTTAGCCTCTCTTCTCTACTTATTTCATCCACTGTACTACCATCTGACCCATTTCTTTGACTGGTGGCCTTTCCTTCATTTCTGTCCCTAAAATGACAGTGACCATACTATCATCTGGATCTCATTTTTGAGCTTTTACCTCTGTATGCTTGTGTGCTATGTAAAGACAAATACAACTTTAAAAATGAGAAATTCTTTATTGTCCTTGTAGAACATAAGGGAAGAGACAACCTTCTCCCTTTCATCTCTTTTGAGCATTTACTTTAGAAAACCCATAGTTGTAAGTACTACCACTTTCATTGGCCTTTTGGAAATGCACATATTTGAAATTATGTACAAGTTTAAATGAGCCTCTTGCAAATTTTACCACACAAGGTAAGAAAGAAAAGAAGCCATTTATTTGAAATATAATCAAAGAAAATTTCTCCCAATTTCCTGATAATTGATGGGCATAACTTCTGGAGGTGGAGTTTTAGGCAGGTGTGTTCCTGGCTCCAAATGTAAACCTACCTCTGGTAATGAAGATATGAGAAATAGCTAGAAAATACATATGAAATGGGTGATATATGCTAAGTTTCAAAAAAGCTTAAGATTTCTTTCTTGTCTTTGAATCTCTTTGCAGATTGGTTGTGATGTATCACATTTTGCTTTAATGATTATTCAATGATAAAGTTACTTTTCTTTCTCTTCTACCTTTGTAGAAAGGTTTTTGAACTGGGGGATGATTTTATATTTATTTATATTTCCCCAATCATTCTAGCACCTAAATTAAAATATATCTCAAATTGAAGACATTATCTTCCCCCAAACAAGTGAATATTACATCTTAATTAATGGCTTCATTAATTGATCCAGGAATTAATTCTCAAAAACCCCTTCAGCACTACAGACACCCAATGGAACATTGTTATTTTTTTCTGCACTAAGTATGATTATCATCCTTCATCATCTCCCAATCTCACACACACATATGACCACATGTTATTCATTTTCCTTCAGTGTCAGTTTAAATGTTATTCCCTCTGAATTCCTCCTTTAGCTGGACTCCCACCTATATTAGCCTTTTGTTCTCTGGCTGAGTCCTCTTGAACAGAACACTACTTCATCTTCAGGCAATACCTGTATTTTGTTATTATATGTTTATTTATTCATTCATTTCATTGTCTCTCATCTTTCCCATGGAACTCATTGTGGAAAAATAGACCCCAGAATCTTAAAATAATAGAGGTTCTCCTCTGCCTATTGTATATGAATTAAATTCCAGAGGATTTCTTTCTCAACAATAATGAAATCTGTCCTCAGATAGCCTGCCTTCAAATGTCTGCGTGAGATCACAGAATTATCTTAAGAATAAAATTCACTTTCAAAATAAGAGTTCCATCTCTCCTAGGGAAAATTCTCACCAGTATGCACCTGAACTCAAAGAGTTGGAAAATCCAGGGGCACTGGGTCATTACTGAAGATGCTATCACCACATTGCAGACCTCAGAGCTTCTTTCTTTTTTTATTTTATTAGAGCATATGTGGGTTTACAGAACATTCATGAATAAAATATAAAATTTGCATATACCACACACCAATAACAACCTGCATTGGTATGGAATACTTGTTACAATTTATGATAGTATGTTTTTATAATTGTACTATTAATAAATATCCATGGTTTAGCTTATGGTTCAATATTTCTGTAGTGTATTTCCCTGGATTTAAAAATTCTATGTTATCATATATACAATCTAATATTTACCCTTTTAATCATATTCACATCTATATTTCAGTGCTATTAATTGTGTTCATAATATATTACCATCACCACCATCCATTACCAAAAAATTTCCTTCATTCCAAATAGGATTTCTATACACTTTAAGCCTTAACATCCCATTCCCTATACACATCCTACTTCTGGTAACCTATGTTCAAGATTGTTACTCTATGAGTCTGTTTATTCTAATTGTTTCAAATCAGGGAGATCATAAAATATTTGTTATTTTGTTCCTTTCTTATTTCACTCAACATGATGTCTTCAAGGTTAACCCATGTTGTCACATTAAGGCAGGTTAGTATAGTAAAAGACAGAAGATGACTCAGGCCTAGCCATGTTTGCAGACAAAATGGCTGGTAGACAAAATGGCTGTGAGACCCCCCCCCCAAAAAAAAAAAACTCATAAGGTGAAAGCTGACAGAAAGATCCCCTGAGACTGTGACCAAATGAATCATCTGGAACAAGATCCCATTTGGAACAAGATCCCATTTGAGGTCAAGGGGAAACCCCTGATACATTCAAACAAAAGCTCTCTCCATTGACTCCCTGAGAGCTAACAGATAGGGCAACCAGAGCAGCAAACAACTTGGGCCTCTCCCTAACATTATGAAGGGGGAGGATTAAAAATCTTAAAAAGTTTTAACTTGGGGCCCCATGTGTGCATCTCACTCTGTAGCACATCCACAGTTTATGTCTAGGACTGTGTACTCTTTTCTTGTTCCTTAATAAATTCTTTACACCCTTGCCTACCTTATGACATGTCCTTAAATTCTTTTATGTGACATAAGCCAAGAACCTAGAAGCCAAGAACCCAGAGCAACATGTAACAGGATTTCATTCCCTTTTACAGCTGAATAATATTGCATTGTATGTACATACCACAGTATATGCCAGATTTTATTCATCCATTCATTGGTTCATGAACACGTATTGTCAAAGCTTCTTTCTTCCTTTAGAAAAATCACTATTGATATTGCCTCTTTATGCTGTTAATAACTTCACCAGCCATGCATAAAAAGGGTATTTACCTGGAATGCCAATGAAGAAAAATCTAATCAAAGTATGACTAAAGAAAAAAATTTCCTTCTAATTATTTAAAACATGTATATACAGATGATGAAAATAGGTTATAACTTTTCATTCAATAATTGCTCTAAAATATCCGAAAGCAACCTTCATTACCTTTCCCAGAGTTCTCACTGTTTTGTGGATTCTGGTTTTGGGGAAGGGGCAATAATGTAGAGAAAACTTCCAGAAGGAAGATCAGTCCTGCTGAAGACTTATGAAACTACAAACACTCTGTCAGGTTGGGAGCATCAATGCTATTCTGTGTGTAAGTATAAATAGTTATGCTGCCAATACGTATTTAATGGAAATTATTTTTTTCATGCATCTAGTGTGCATATTCTTTATTATTAAGGAATAAAAATAACAGAACAAAATTTCTTCAATTCAGAATTATCTGATGTCAGAAAGACTATAAAATCCTGCAACTCTCAAACATTAGGCATACAAAGGGATGCAGCTTCATTACTGTATTAACTATAGACTGTATTTTGACTATTAAATAAAATTAAAAGTTTAAAAGTCTTAGGACATCTCCTGAGAGAAATAAAAAGAAATTATTTCTAAAGAAAATCAAGCAATATATTTAAATTTGGGGTAGATATATTTGTTTCCAAAGGGAATTGTTTTGTCTTTTACTATTTTAAGTCTTCTGAATTTCTAAAAGAAAAATGTATTCTGTAGAATTTTAGTAGCAAACATTTTTGGTAATGACTTCAATATTATTATTCTTTTATATGTTCCCATGTTTTTACCTATAAATATAAATATGTCTTTATATCCAAATTTAATGATGTTTAAAGTTTGTTTCTCAGATACTATTTAGCACCAGCAGGCATTTTGCTAGTGGTTAGATATGCAGTTGTGAGAAAAAAATACATGTCCTTCCCTTCCTGACTTTAATATCTAAACATCCAAACAATTTTTAAATTAAAGATTGTGTTAACATTTGAACATAAAATTCAGGATGTTAGCAGACAGGTGTGTCAAAGAAGCTATGGTCTCATTTGAAGGCTTGGCCTGGAAAGGATCTACTTCCAAGCCCTTTCATCTGGTGTTTGGCAGCATTTAGTTTATCTTAAAGGAAATGTTGGATAGAGAAACTTGGTCTATGGCTGTTGGCTGATGTTCTTCTCATTTCCTTGCCAACTGGACCCTTCCACATGGATGTTTGCTTCTTCAAATCTAACAAGTTGAGAAGGCAATAGAGTCTGCTAGCAAGTTGGAAACTAAGTTTTCCTTTTACTGCATTTTATACATTAGAAGCTCTTCAATAGGCCTAGCCCTCAATAAAGGAGAAGGTATACTCAGGTGTGAATCTCAGGCAGCAGGGATTTTTGGGGGTCATTTATAAATCTGCCTACCATCCTGTCTCTCACAATCTCTGGTTGGCATTTGGTCTGCCAGCAACTAGGCTTTCTGCAGACTCCTTGCTGGATCAAATGTCAGTTTTTGGATATTGTCTGTCTCATTTTAGTTTTATGTTACTTTTACTTATCCAAATTGTCTTTCATTCTGTAGGAATTTGTTGACAGCATATTGAGTGTCTTGCATTGAGCTAAGCATAAAATATTGAGCAGTTATCAACATTTGGTCCCAGTTGCTTCAGTCTTTTGAGGGGGAATATGGTTGTCCTAACTGCAACAAGTAAATTTCTGGAGTCCCTGGAAGCTCCTGAAATCTGATGAAAGTCACATCTGAGAAGATCAGAAAAATTAAGCTTTTCTGGCTCCATGAATTTCTTTGTCAAATTTAAAATTATATTGCTCAGTAGTCAGAACATTGACCTATGGTTTTCTTTCAGTTTTGTGTCTCTTTTTTTATTTGTTACTCAGGGATTGTACAACCCCTTACTCTGGTGTGTTTGGGGAGATAGAAAGACCAGATAATGTCTCCTCTGAGAACATAATTTTGATGTTTTAGCTTTGCTCATTGCATGATGGAAAGGGTGATAACTGATGACAACTTCATCAGTCAAATGCTCATGTGATCTTGACCCTTATTTCAACCAAGGTCATCACCACAGTCTACCATCTTCACTCTACAAGCATCATTATTTATTCATGTTTCCCTCTAGAGTTGTTGCCTGGTTTAAAAAATTGAAAACTGTGGGATCAACTTGAGGCTAGAGGGGAACAGGGGAAGACTAGAAAATTAGTGACAAAGTGAGGGACATGCAGATAAATGAAAAAAGACAAATGTTTCTGCATAGGCCCATGACCATTGTGCAGCTAGGACTCTCCTTCTTCCATCCCATCCCCTACCTTCCCTGTGGCAGTCTGTTGCCTCTACATCTACTCCAGGTATTGGTGTTGGGTCAACAGCCCCATACAGTGACAAGATTACAGCACTCCAATCTCTAGTCTCTGCCATTCATTTGGCTCAATCACAATCCTTTGTCAAACACTCAAGGAGATCTTCTCTGCCCAGCCTCTATTCATACTCCTTGTTCAGAATGATGGCTTTGGGAAGGAAATACTAATACATAATTTATTGGTGTGGGCCAGTGTCCATGAGATGCTAGTATGAATGTCTGTGTAAGAGAGGAGATGAAAGAGAGTCTGTTGGGTATTTCACATTCCAGTCATCTCAATCTGCACCTGGAAGACTCTGCTTTCTCTTCAATCTATTCCATAGATTAAGGCATCCCACCTCCAAACCACCCATTAACCTTGCTGATTAAAATGCAAACAAGCCCTACTCCCAACCTATAAGATGCTCCAATATTTCTGAGGTGACACATATTTTCCTTCAACCAAGATAATGGTCAAAGGAGCATTTTTACACTCTTAAATCTTCACCATTAAGGAATGGCATGTAGAAGGCTTTCATGCCTATCATTATGTCCAGTGTCCCCATATGCACACAATCTGAATAAGAAGAGTTTGTCTATTCTGTAAATATAGCTTCATGAAAGGCAATCCAATGCAGCCTCCAAGGGATACTGCCACAGTGTAGCCCCTTCTCTTTCAGAGCCCTCATCTCACTTTATGCTTCACTCTTGAGCCATGTCTGGTATTTAGAGGCACCAAGGGTCAGAGGAAGTCAATTTTCCCTTTGAAGATGAACTGATGTCCACCCTTTTTCTCCCCTATCCTACTCTTCAGATTTTGTGATGCTGGACATCAAGAGGAGCTCAGTCTCAGGTTGATAAAAGGGACACAGCAGACCAAGTAAAAATACAAATGAAGGATCAGTTCCCACAAACAGGTATCATTTCCCATCCTCTGCTGCTATGTATGAGGAACTGAAACCAGACCTCTGCATGAAGTAGCCCCATTGGTATCCTAAGGCCTTGTCAATGTATCATAGGTACCTGGGGAGAAGCAGGAGCCTTTATTAAGGCCTGGACTCTGCTACCGCTTTCTTTCTCCCTGGAGGCTCTCCTTACTGGATCATAGTAGGTGAAGATGGAGCCTCAATCACTATGAACTAAGCATTGGAGTGAAATGGATCACTGGGGATCCTTTCAGAGAAGTGGCAGTGCTTCCTTGGGAATTCTGTATTATGGGTAAATATTGAGGACACATAATTCATACAAATTCTCCTGGCTAGTGGTATACAGCCATAGGATGTTGGTCTAGGATCTGACTCCAGGGTCTGAACACTTAACTGCCCCTAGAGTCTGTGTGACTTAGAATCTGCCAGAAAATGGAGGTGCTAGCAGTTCCTCACATAGAAGATATTGCCTGAAGATTAAAATGTGATGATAATTCCACAATACAATTAAAACTAAAGCACTGACAACACAAAGAGAGAACCATCAGCAGAACATGAATTCTTGGGCTCCTAACACCAGCCACAGATCTCACAGGTTAGGAATCCCCTGGAGAATGTTGAAATGAAAATGTTCATTGGGTGATACCTCTTTGCTGCTTTGGATGGACAGCAGAATTCTGCACTGGTGCCAAGTATTTCAGAGATCTTGATGTGCAGAAACTTGGACTATATAAGAGTGGTTCTCAAGAAAAAGACCAAAGCTTATGATGGATTATCATCTCCATCAGACAAGGCAGAGTGGTAACTCCAGTGTTACTTATACCCCCTTCCCTTAACTCTCAGACTATGAGCTCTGAGGTGTCCAATATCATAGTCACCATGCCCATCTTAGACAGAGAGTACCCTTGTACATTTATTAACATAATTGAAGAGGAACTATTAAGAAGTATTCATATAATCATGTGGATGCCAACTACTCTTCCTTCCCTCTAACAAATAACAAAACACTTGATTCCTTCTCATACTGATGATGAGGGTGAATTAAATTTCCAAGATGCTGCCTTCTGTTTTCACCTGCCAGACCATGAATACAAGAATTCAAAGTGACCCAGGGGAAAAAAGTTCCTATTTTGCAGCTAGAACTTGTAGATAAATGACATGATACTTAGGTCTTTTTCCTTCACATAACTTTTATGGGTTCTGATATTCCTCAGGAAAGTTGTTTGGAATTTTTGAGATAATTTAATTGTATCAATTTAGTACTTGATGTGTTAACTATGTTGAATCATATTATCTGTGAATGTGGATCTAAATGAAGTGCTAAAATTATTGTTTCTTTTTAAGATATTAGGGGAACAGTAAATGAAAAATTTCTACCCCACACTGGAGGCAGTAAATACTGAAAAATCTTAAGAAAATGAGATAAAGAACAGAGGGGATTTCTAGGAATCTGGCATTAAAGTAGGCAGGCACCGCTCAATTTTCACAAAATAAATGGAGGAAGGGCAAAAAGCTCTCAGAAGAAATTGCTTTGGGGATCTGCAGTTCAGGAAATTCTGCTCATTTTCCAGGAAGGTGATGGATTGAGAAATGAAGAACTCATTGAAAACCCTAAGTTACAAGCCCCCATAAGTGGTAATGGTACCTATCCCCCAACCTCAGGTGAGCAGGATGAGCAGCCTGGATAAAACCCATGGCTCACTGAAGCCAATTGAAAAGAGAACAGACGTCTTCCTTGAGGGTGAGGCAGAGCGTGGATAGTGGTTTCTTTTCAGGGAGTTTGGCCAGTAGAGACTAATTTGAATCTTGGCTCAGATCACACCAGAATTGTGGTCAAGTGGAGGTTGAAAAAGACACTTCCACAGTAATACTCACAAAAGAGCATCATCTGCTGCCATACCAGGAAACTGCAAGGAGGAAAAACACTACTTGGAGTCAATTTTCCCAGACCCATTGGATCAGATCTGTACCCTGTTAGTGGGATTCAGACCCCAGTTTGATAACTTAATCTGGGAAATTTTAACAACTTAGAATAAGTTGAACCAAAATTCAAAGAAGAATTGTGAAACAAAGCCATTAGGCAAGAGAGAGAAATTGAACATCAGAGTAATTCACCAACATAATCAGACAACAAGACAATAGCAAAAAATTACAAGCTATACCGAGAAACAAGAAAATGGCCCAAACAACAGACTAAACCAAAAATTCTGATGAGGCACAGGATTTAAGGCAACTAATCAATGAAAATCACACAAATCTCCTATATAAATTCCAGGAGTTGAAAAAAAATGACTAAATAAATAAAGCATATTAAGAAGACATTGGATGAGCATAAAGAACAATTTGAAAGCCTGCAAAGGAAAGTAACAGCTTATGGGAATGAAAGGCACAATGGATGAGATTAAAAATATATTAGAGGGAAGTAGATGTGGCTCAAGCAATTGGGCTCCCACCTACAACGTGAGAGGGCCATAGTTCAGTTCCCACTGCCTCCTAAAGAAGACAGCAAGCTAGCATGATGGGCAGGTGCAGTAAGCTGACACAGCAAGATGATGTAACAAGAGACATGAGGAAAAACATAATGAGAGATACAACAAAGTAGGGAATGGAGGTGGCTTTTGGGATTAGGTGCCTCATTCCCACATCAGAGGACCCGGGTTCAGTTCCCAGTGTCTCCTAAAGAAAAAAAGATGAACAGACACAGCAAGTGCAATCATTGAGAGGGTGGGGATAAATAAATAAAAAGAATAAATCTTTTAAAAATACTCTAGAGACATAAAACAGAAAAAAATTGAAATGTCGATAGAAAAAGTGAAATCAAGGAAAAAACTTCTGAATTGAAAAAATATGTGAAAAGAAAGAGAAAAGAATGGAAAAAATGGAACAGAGTCTCAGAATTGAATGACAACATGAAATACACAGCCATACACATTATTGGTGCCCCAGAAGAAGAGTGTGGAAAGGGTGCAGAAAGAACATTTGAGGAGATGTTTTGGAAATTCAGAGAGAAGGAGGCTTCAGAGCATCAATCTGGAGGGAGCTGGCCAAAGAGATAAAGAGCCCAAAGGAAAACCCCAAATTGCCCACCAGTGGCTGGAAATGGTGGGTGGCTAAGCACACCCTCAAGGCAAATAGCCTTCATGGACCCTCTGGCTCTCACCAGCCAGCTGAGTGGGAGGGAACATTCTCTGGTAGGAAAAGGGGTCTGAGAAACAGTGGAAGGTGGTTTCCTTTCCATGGGTTTGGACACCTAAGTCTTCTTTGAATCCCAGGGAGGGTTCAGCCAGCACTGAGGTGGCCCCAGGGAGAGGGGAGAGGGGAATCTGCTTAGGCAGGCTGTCACACCCAGCCACACTGGGAGAGAGGAACTTGGTCAGGGAAGTGGCAGACACAGGCAATTAACTAGCCCAGCTGCTGCCAAACTATTAAAAGTCCAACTCACCTAAGGGAAATGGGAGCAGGAAGAGCCCAATAAGCTTTCAAAAGCTATTTAGTCTATAGAGGTGCTATAGTGCAGTGGAGGATTCCTGACTTGCATATAGAAGACTGCCAGTTTGAGTCCTGTGTATCTCCTAAGAGAAGGGATCCAAGGAGAGTTAAAGCATGCAGCTAACTTCTTACAATAAGGAAATTACAGACTGAGTTTCTACTGTTTTGTTTTCCAATTTTTAAATTTTTTTTCATTTTTTCCCATATTTTATTTGCTAAACCTGGATACATCAACTGCAGAGGGCAGGTTGCAGGGCAATTAATTGATGAGCACCAGCAGCTGATAGGGTCTCTAGAGGCCTAAAATGGAAAGCTGTTTTTCCTGGATTGCTTCTTTGTTGTTGGTTTGTTTCTTGCTTGTTGTTAACACTTTCTTGTTACCTCTTTTTCTTTTGCTTATTTTTTCAGCCTACTTTATTTCTCTTCATTCCTTCATTTTTCTGTATTCTGACTTCTGTTGCTTTTCCATTCCACCACTTCTTGTTCAGCCTTCATTTTTTCTTTTTCTCTCTCCTTTTTTTCATTCCTTCTATTCTCATCTCATCTGTCTGGCCTTTTAATTCATTCTACTTTTTTTTCCTCTCTATTTTGTCTCGTTTTATTTTCTTTCTACTCCACATTTTAAAATTCTTATTCTTTTGTATTTTTTTAAATAATATTTTACAGGTATTACTGTGTTTTCTAGTTCTTGAATGGTTCAACGTCTACCTTTTTTGTAATATTTTATTACTTTTATTCTTTTTCTCTTCTTATCTTTTTTCATTTCTCTAGTATTAATATTTTTTTTCCAAGGGAACACAGACAACTGAAAGGACATAAAATAAGATGAATGAAGTATCAAAAATTAACCTTACCACAAACAAACAACAAAATAAACCCATAGACTAGAAAGAGAAGCTAACTAGCCAAGTATGACCATCAAGATAAACAGATGCCCAGACATCAAGCAAAAATTACAAGCCATACTAAGAAACAGGAAGACATGGCACAGTCTAATGAACAAACTAAAAAACAATAGGAGATACAGACTGTGCAATAGTTAAGCAAGGATGTCCAAACAAATAAAATATCATGAATCAACTTAATGAAGTGAAAGAAGAGATGTAAGATATTAAGAAGACACTGGAAGAACATACCGAGGAAATTGTAAACATACACAAAAAGATAATGGATATGATGGTGATGAATGGCACAATGCAAGAAATTAAAAATACACTGGAAGCACATGACAGCAGAATCTCATAGGCAGAGAAATGAACCAGTGATGTGGAAGACAGTACATTTGAAATTAGACAGATTGTACAAGAGATAGAAAACTCCAACAGGGAATTTGGATTTGAATGACAACACAAAACACAAACATACAAATTATAGGAATCCCAGAGGGAGAAGAGAAGGAAAAGCAGTCAGAAGGAGTATAGGATGAAATAATGGCTGAAAATTTTCCAACTCTATTGAGGTACATGGATGTATATGTCCAGGAAGCACAGCACCCCAAACAGTATAAATCCTAATAGGCCCCAAGACATATATCTGTCAATTTGTCCAATGCTTAAGACAAAGAGAGAATACTGAATGCAACAAGAAAAAAGATCTATCACATAAAAGGGGAAGCTCAATAAGATTAAGTACTAATTTCTCATCTGAAACTATGAAGGCAAGAAGGCAGTGATATGACATAGCTAAGGTGCTAAAAGAAAAAAATGTCCATCCAAGAAATCTTTATCCAGCAAAGGTGGCATTGAAAAGTGAGGGAGACAAAATATTCATAGATAAGCAGAAATTAAGAGAGTATGCCAGTAAGAAACCTGACCTTAAAGAAATACTAAAGGGAGTTCTGCAGGCTGAAAGAAAAAAAAAAAAAAAAAAAAAAACAATAGAGGAAGAGTTGGAGGAG
Source organism: Tolypeutes matacus (assembly GCA_026826555.1). Lineage (NCBI taxonomy): Eukaryota > Metazoa > Chordata > Mammalia > Cingulata > Chlamyphoridae > Tolypeutes > Tolypeutes matacus. The sequence goes on from JAKSZT010023011.1 coordinate 415,233, forward strand.
AGTGTAAGAACAACTAAAAAGATAAAAAAGAAATAAAAAACAACATATGGCATATATGAATTTAAAGAAAAAGTTGCTAATGTAAGTAATTCCTTGACAGTAGTAACATTGAATGTAAATGGATAAAACTCTCTGTATTAGTCAGCCAAAGGGGTGCTAATGTGAAATACCAAAAATGGGTTGGTCTTTATAAAGGGTATTTATTTGGGGTAGAAGTCCATAGATACCAGGCCATAAAGTGTTAAGTTTCTTCTCTCACCAAAGTTCATTGCCACGTTGGAGCAAGACAGCTGCTGACGATTGCCAGGGTTCAGGCTTCTTATATTCTTCTCTTCCCAGGGCTGCATTTCTCTCTGGGCTTAGTTCTTCTGGTTCCTCCACAAGCTCAGCTGTAGACTATCAGGCGAACAGCTCACTTCTCTTCCTCTGGGGCTTTTTCTCCAACATCAAAACTGCTTCTCAAAAACTGCTACTCAAAACTGCTTCAAGTCTGTTCTTGCCATGCCTTTTATATTTGATTCCCCACCCAACAAGGGGTGGGGCCCAACACCCTACTGACCTGGCCCAGTCAATGCCCTAATCATAACCTAATCATGCCCAGATTAACAGATCAGTTTACAAACATGATCCAAATATATTTTTGGAATTCATAATTACATCAAATTGCCAGATGGCCACACTCACGATTCAAGAGACACAGATTGGCAGAATGGATCAGGAAATATGACCCATCTATATCTGTCTACAAGAAAATCACTTTAGATCCAGGGATATAAGAAAACTGAATGTAATTGGTTGGAAAACAATTTTACATGCAAACATTAATCAGAAAAGGGGAGAAGTAGCTATACTAATATTAGACAAAATAGGCCTTAAATGTAAAACTCTTGTAAGGGACAAAGAGGTAGACTATATATTAATAAAAATGGTAATTTATCAGGAAGAAATAATCATAACATTTATGGACCTAATAGGACCTAAAAACACATGAGGCAAATATTGGAAAAACTAAGTGGAGAAATAGATGCCTCTACAATTAAACTGGTGGAATTTACTACAACATTATCACAATTAGAGAGAACTTCTCAACAGGGGATCAATAAAGAAACAGAGACCTTGAATAATACATTAGAGGACCTGGATCTAATAGACATATACAGAGTATTACACCCAAGTACAGTGGTATACACATTCTTTTCAAGCATACATGGATCATCCTCCAAGATAGACCACATGCTAGGCCACAGAATAACTCTCAATTAATTCAGAGAGATTGAAATTATACAAAGTAATTTCTCTGGCCACAAAGAAACTGGAAATCAGTAATGGGCAGAGAACCAGATTGGGCACAAAGATATGGAAGTTAAACAACACACTCTTAGACAATTTGTGGGTAAAGGAGGAGACTGCAAAAGTAATTGGTAACTACCTTGAAATAAACAAAAATGACAATATAACATATCCAAACCTACAGGATGTAGAAAAAGCAGTGCTGGGAGGGAAATTCATAGCCATAAATGCCTACATTAAAAAAGAAGAAAGAGCTAAACTCAAAGACCTAACTGTACACCTGGAGGAATTAGAAAAAGAATAAAAACCTAACCCCAAAGCAAGTAGAAAGAAGGAAATAATGAAGATTACAGCAGAGCTAAATGAAATTGAAAATAAGAAAGCACTAGAAAAACTAAAAAAAACAAAAGCTGGTTCTTTGAGAAGATTAATAAAATTAACAAACCCTTAGCAAGACTATCAAAGAAAAAAAGGGAGAAGATGCAAATACAGAAAATAAGAAATGAGGAAGGGGATATCACTACTGACCCCACAGAAATAAAGAGGATCATAAGAAGATACTTTGAAAAATTTTATGCCAACATGATAGATAATTTAGAGGAAATAGACAACTTCCTAGAAACACACAAGCAGCTAACATTGATAAAAGAAGAAATTGATTAACTCAACAGACCAATCATAAGTAATGAGATTGAATTAGTCATCAAGAACTTCCCATATAAGAAGAACCCAGGACCAGACAGCTTCATAGGTGAATTCTACCAAATATTCTGGAAAGAACTAATGACCAATCCTGCTTAAAATCTCCCCAAAATTAGAAGTGGAGGGAATATTGCCTAACTTATTTTATGATGCCAAACTAACCCTAATATCAAGGCCAAACACAGATGCGATAAGATATGAAAACTATAGAACAATCTCTCTAATGAACCAATATGCTAAAATCTTCAACAAAATATTTGATAACTCACATCAAATGAATTATACACCATGATCAAGTGGGTTTCATCCCTGGTATGCAAGGATGGTACAACATGAGAAACTCAAACAATATAATAAACCACATAAACAGAGAGAAAGAAAAAAATCACATGATCTTTGCTATAACTGCAGAAAAAGAATTCAACAAAATAAAGCACCTGTTCTTGTTAAAATCACTTCAAAGATAAGAATGGAAAGAAACTCCCTCAACATGACAAAGGCTGTATATGAAAAACCCGCCGCTAACATCAGATTCAACGGTGAAATCTAAAAGCTTTCCCTCTAAGATCTGGAACAAGAAAAGGATGCCCATTTTCACCACTCTTATTTAACATTGTTTTAAAGATACTTCCTCAAGCACTTAGACCATAAAAAGATATAAAATGCATCCAAATTGGAAAGGACAAATTAAAAATCTCACTATTTGTAGGTGACATGATCCTATACATACAAAGCTCTAAGAAATTTACAACAAAGCTTCTAGAGCTTATAAATGAGTTCAGTAAAAGTGTCAGATTATAAGATAAATGTGCAAAAATCAGTAGCAAAATTGTGCACCAATAATGAACAATCTGAGGAGAAATCAAGAAAAAAATCCTATTTACAATAGCAACTAAAAGAATTAAATACCCAGGATCAGATTTAACTAAAAATGTAAATGATTTGTATGCTGAAAACTACACAACACTGTTAAAAGAAATCAAGGAATCCCTAAATAAATTGAAAAATATTCCCTGTTCATTTATAAGAAGACATCAAGATGTCTTTCCCACCCAAACTGATTTATAGATTTAATACAATCCCAATACCAGAAAATTTTTTTTACTGAATTGGAAAAGGTAACTATGAAATTTATTTGGAAGGGCAACAGGCCCTGAATAGCCAAATACATATTGAAAAAGTATAATGAAATAGAAGGAATCACCCTATTTGACTTTAAAATATACTACAAAACTACAGTGGTCAAAATTTCATGTTATAGGCACAAGTATAGACATACTGGCCAATAAAACCAAATTGAGAGTTCTGATACAAATCCTTGCATATAGAGACAACTGATATTTGACAAGGTCACCAAGCTCATTCAAATGGGAGAGAATGGCCTTTTCAACAAAATGGTGCTTGGAGAGCTGGATATCCATATCCAAAAGAATGAGAGAGGAACAGAATCTCACACCTTATACAAAAATTAACTCAAGATGGATTAAAGACCTAAATATAAGAGCCAAGACCATAAAGATAATGGAAAATAGTTTAGGGATGCATTTACAGGACCTTGTAATAGGAAATGGTTTCATGAAATTTACACCCAAAGCATGAGCAGTGAAAGGAAAAATAGATAAATGGGATGTCCTCAAAATTTTTTTGCACCTCAAAAGAGTTTGTCCAGAAAGTGAAAATGCAGCCTAATAATGGGAGAAAATATTTGGTAGCCATCATTCTAATAGGGGTTAATAACCAGTACATATAAAGAGATCCTACTTCTCAAAAATAAAAAGACAAACAACCCTTTAAAAAAAAAATAGGCAAGTGACTTGAAGAGACACTCCTCCAGAAAAGAAATACAAAAGGTTAAAAAACATATGAAAAGATGCTCAACATTACTAGCTATTAGGGAAATACACATCTTTTAGATATCATCTTACACCCATTAGAAAGGTGGCTATTAAAAAACAGAGACTACAAGTGTTGGATAGGATGTGGAGGAATGGGGGCACTTATCCACTGCTGTTGGGGATGTAGAATGGTACAGCCATTGTGGAAGACAGTTTGGTGGTTCCTCAGGAAGCTGACTTTAGAACTGCCTTATGATCCAGCAATCTTACATCTGGGTTATTCCCAGAAGAATTGAAAGCATGGACAAGAAGAGATATATGCACACCAATGTTCATAGTGGCATTATTCACTATTCCCAAAAGTGGGAAACAACCCAAATGTCCATAAACAGGTGAATAGATAAACAAATGTGGTGTATACATACAATGGAATATTACTCAACTGTAAGACAGAATGCAGTGTTAACAATGGGGTAATGTGGATGAATCTTGAAGACTTTATGTTGAGTGAAGCAAGCCAGGCACTGAAGGACAGATATTACATGACCTCACTTAAATGAATTAAGCAAATTGAGCAGACTCACAGAGCTAGAGTCTGTAAGATAAGTTTACAGGAGACAGAAAGGGAGAAGGTTGTGAGTCAATGCCCATATGGGCAAAATCTATGATAAGGTGGAAAGGTGTAGTTGTGCAGTGGATGGGCAGGATAGTGGTGCAGTGATGATATTGGGTTGGGCAGTGCAGATATGTGAGGGAGGTAGGATGGTTAGAGTGGGTTGGACTGTCCGTGGAACAGGGGGAGGGTTGGTGGAGGGAGCAGGTGAACTCTGGGAATTGGTGGGCATGTGGTTGAAACTACAATGTTGAGAATATTCTTTTAGCAAATATGGCAGGGGAGGGTTACTGGTTTAATGTGTTAGATATAGGGGCATGTAGGACAGGGTTCACCTGGGGCTGGACTCTAGGGAGTATGTGAGTGTTCATCTTGTCATCATGGGTTGTTAGTGAGTGGAGAACCACATAATGAGTGGCAATGTGTTGGACTCTCATCCTGGGGAGACTCACTATGTTCTCAATTCGAGGGTTGGGAGTCTCCCAAGAGCATAGGCAGTGCCTAATAGGGGAGGACAGGCCAGTATGTTGAGCCCTCAAAGTTGTTGAAAGTAACTATGACTCTTGTTCTTAAAGGAGCGAAGCTTGGTGGTTGTCACAGGTCCTGAGGGAAGCAGGAGGGAGGAATAGAATACATGCAACATGGGACATTTTGTGGTCAATGGAATTTTACTACTTGATCGTGCAATGATGGATACAGGCCATGTTAAATTTCATCAAAATTTTAAAAAGAATACGGTCCATAATGTAAACCATCATTGATCATGGTTAGTAACAAGGTTTCAATATTTATACATCAATTGTAAAAATATACCCTCCATATGTAAAATGTTATAATTGGGGAAAGGGAAAAATGGGGAGGATATATGGGAGTCCCCATATATCTGAACATGACTTTTCTGTAACCTAAACATTGAAGACAAAATGAAAAATATAAGACACTGGGGGAATAAACAGAAGAAAACATTGCTGTACTTACAAGACAACAGATCTTACAGTGATGAAAGACATAATGTCAAAAGTTTTAAAAAATATTTTCCACTATTTTTTATTATCCCAAATATTTATTTTTTAGTTTTACTTAAAATTTTTTAAATATTTTATTTGTAACTTGTAACACTATCAATATTATTCATTTTCTTATTAACCATATTTGGCTATTTTATTGGCTTCACTTTTTAAGAAGTTTTGGATCACAGAAGGGTTACAATTATAGTAGGGGAGGACCATTTGTGCATGGTGTCATTGATGGGGAATATATGGGAGAAGGCTCACTTGGGGCATACCTCTAAGGCATATAAATGTGTCCAAGTGTTCATGGAGCATTGTCATAGTGGGTGGAGATATCAAATTCCCATCCTGGGGAGCTCTGCCGCATTCACTAATGGAACAGCAAGAATCCCCCGAGTTCAGGGGCAGTGACTAGTGAAGGAGGATGGTCCATTTATGGGCCCATGATATTGATGACTGTACTTATGAACCTTTACTTTTGAAATTGAAACTTAGCCTAGTATTACAGAATGCTTAAGAGTTACCTCCTGAGAGCTTCCTTGTTGCTCAAATGCAGCCTCTTTCTAAGCCAAACAGCATATAAATGCAGTATCTTCCCCCCAGAGTAGGACATGACTCCTGAGGATGAGCCTACCTGGTGCCAAGGGATTCTTACCAAGCACTGATTAGCAATGTAACTGGAAAATGACCTTGACAAAAAGGGGGAAAATGTAAAGAAAAATGTGTTTATATGGCTAAGAGAATTCAAAGTGAGTCGTGAGGTCATTCTAGAGGTTACACTTATGCACTTATCAGCAGGATCTCATTGACTACCAGAGTAAATACTACCTTGATTAGCAGAGCTCCTGTGGGCTTGGGAGACATCCAGACACTATAGGCAGGACAGACAGCTCAGGAGTTTGGTGCCTTCCCGGTGGGCCCTACTTTGGAATTTATGCTCCCCAATGTGACAAAGTTGGACTCAGTAGTGTTTTCCTTACACATGTCTCTTCTGCCTTTTCAGATATTAAACCTATAGTTAGTAATAGAGTTGACAGGTATATGTCCAAAAGACATAATCTTTAGGCTGTCCATATGCCAGCTCAGTTATGAATTTCAACAGAGTTGCAACACCTACTCTCCAGTTCATTGGACTTACCCAGGACAACAAACAAGGAGATGATGATGGACAATGACCATCTCATGGAACAGAGAGAGTCTTCAACTGCAAGCAAGGTAGTCCCATCCATCTGCCCTATGGTATCTAATGTCCCTCTCAATTGGAGGTGGAATGGGCATCACCATCCCGGAATCCTCAGGATTGAGGATGGAACAATTAAAGTACTTAGTGGTATTCTACTATAGACTTATAGTGATTCTAGCAGTGGAAGGACATATATCATTGATGGGGAGGGAGAGGGAAAAACAGTTGTAATATGTGGCATTTTGGGGACTTGGGATTTGTCCTGAATGACATTGCAATGACAGGTACAGGCCCTTATATAACTTGCCATAACTTACAAAATTGTGCAGGAAAGAGTGTAAACTACAATGTAAACTCTAATCCACATTTTGTGGCAATGCTCCAAAATGTGTTCATCAATTGTAAGAAATATACCACACAAAAGAAGATGTTGTTAATGTGGTAAAATGTGGGAGGAGGAGTGAGCAGAGCATATGGGAATCTCCCATATTTTTAATGTAATATTTATGTAATCTAAGTATCTTTAAAAAAAATAAAAACTATATTAAAAAACAAAAAAAATCAAGGACAAGGAATGAATAGTCAAGTGTTTTGGAGAAGGAATAGCATTTTCCTAGGACAGGAGCTGGTCATACATCTCTACAGGGTCCCTGCAGATTCTGGAATCTGTATCCTACAATTGTCAACTTTGTAGAATCCAGAGCAGAATACTGATAGCATTATGACACTTAAGCCTAGGGGAAAATACACAATTGGTGAAAAGGAGCACGAATATGATTAGACTGTAATGTTAAAATTCAGTTTGTTAGTTATCCCTCAAACAGGCCAATCCTGAACCCAGTGAGATAACAGTGCACAATTACAGAGTCTAGATGACAGAGACTTTCTGGACAGAGGAAAGATGATGCATTATTGAGACCCAGAAGAATCACTGAGGAATGCATGTGTTCCAAGAATTGTTATTGCTGCCTGATAGCTCTGCTATGTCCTGTCTTGGATAGTTACACCAGAGCTGGAACAGTTATTATGATGATGAAGCAGACTTTAGAAAAAGAGTCAACTTGACTTTTACCTTTATTTAATATAGCTTGTTTTTTTATAACAAAACAAATATAAATTTAGATGTAATTTTACATGTAATAACTTTAGAAAAGAATCAGATAAAAAGTAAATCACCCCACATAATGAGTGGGAAAGAGTTGAACTCCTATCCTGGGGAGGACTTATATGTTCACAAGCAAAGGGGTGGGATTCTTTAGAGAGAATGGCCAGGTCCTAATAGGGGAGGACAAACTGGTGTGTCAAGACCTTACTATTGCTGCAAGCAACTATGAATCTTGTCATCCAAGGAGTGCAGCTCGGGGATCATTGTAGGCCTTGAGGGAAGGAGTAGGGAGGAATAGAATAGATGGAACAGGGGGTATTTATTGGGCAATGCAAGTGTTCTACATGATCTTGCAATGATGGACACAGGCCAATGTTAAATCTTATCAAAATATATAAAAGTGTACAATCTAAAATGTAAGCCATAATATAAACCACTGACCATGTTTAGTAGCTATGTTTCACTTTTTGTATCTCAGTTATAACAATGGTACCATCCACATATAAAAAGGTATTAATATGGGAAGGGGGAAGAGAAGAAGAATATTGGTTATATGGGAGTCAACTGTATTCTGTATGTGACTTTAATGTGACCTAAAATATCTTTGAAGGCAAAATGAAAAAAGAAAGTAAGACACTGGGGAATAAATGGAAGAAAATGTCACTCTAAATACAGGACAACAGATATTACAGTGATGAAAGGCAAAATGTCAAAAAAATTAATATTTTCATTATTTTTTAATATCCCAATCTTTTAATTTAATTTAATTCAAAACAAATTTTGAGATAGGCAAGATTGCATTGGTTTCAGAGGGCATTCGCTGAGAGCTCCCTCAGGACAGTGGATTGTGGACACGGTCCTGCCCGGAAGTCTGTGCTGTGGGCACATGGAGTGAGAAGCTTGGGACATCAATCTGCACAGATTGACAGCATGGACTGATCGGTAGAGATTTGTGAGTTTTAAGCCTGTCTGTGGTGATTAACACAGACAGCTGAGCCCCAGCTTTAGAGGAAAAAAAAGTCAGTTTGAGCCGTGACTCCTGGCCCAGCAACCAGGTGACAGGGCCCAGTGAGAGGGAACATTCTCTGAGAGTGGGAGGGCTCTGGCAAAGTGGTGAGAGAGCTTAACTTTCTGTGGATTTGGCTGCCTGGAACCCCTTGCAGCTTTGGCAAACAAAACAACTGGATTGAATCAACACCTGGCAGAGCGGAGGGGTAAATCTGCTGAGGGAGTTGATTTACGTAGCTGCCCAGGGATAAGCCCCAAACCCCACCAAGCCAGGGAGAGGGATCACTCTCCAAGAGAGGGAGGGTTCTGACAGAAGGCAGAGAGGGGGTTCTTTACTGTTAATATGGCTGCCAGAACCCCCTCATAACTTTGTGGAGCAGATAAGCCAGGCTGAGGGGAGAGGCGAATCTGCTGAGGAAACCTGATTTACCCAGCAACCCGGTGATGCTGAGGTTTGGTTCCAAAAGGGGTGGATTGGCCATTTTTAATCATTCTGCACCGACTAGCATCAGAGCATCAGCTCCTCTGCGGAGGCCAGGAAGTGGGAAGTGCTTGATTACTTTCCACGAGCCTAGTTAGGTTCCCCTTGGTGAAGGGATTGTCTAGAAAAGGACTTATTTTGGATCCTGTATTTCACCAAAAAAAAATAAAGAGACAGTCACTTTAAAAAATGAAAAATAAATTCTTCTTTGTAATTTAGTTTAATAGCTAAAAGCTGCTTCAAAACCTGCAGATAGAACACTGCAGGGAAATTGATTGATAAACACAAGCAGGGTGAGAGGATCCACAAGAGCCCTAGTAGGAACACTGATCCTCCTTAGCTTTGTTTGACTGCTTGCCTGTGTGGTTGCTTGGTTTTTCTCTGTTTATTTGTTGTCTCTTGCTTTACTTACCTCTTTCCTCTCCCCTTTCTTTTTCTTTCATTTTTTAAAAATTAGGTGCTGCTAGCTTCACTCTTCTTTGCTGTGGTTCTTCTTCAGTGATTTCCCATTCTCTATCTATATTGATTTTGTATCTGAACTATCTCTTATCCTTCCTTCATCTTTCTGCCTTCTGTGACTCTTATATACCATGTTTTTTCATATACCCACAACTTAAGAGTGTCAAATTCTATTCTTTCTACTTTGTTTTCTTATTTTTTTATTAATATTAAATTTTTCCTTTCAGCCCTTTCTCTACTCTTTCTCTCCCTCCTCATAAGTTTAGCCTTCTAAATCATTATATATATATTCACCTATTTGGTTTCCCTGTCCATTGTAGGTACTCCACCTTTTTTCCTATTACTCTACACTGCCTACATGAATTAAATATTCATTTCAATAAGTCTTATTTGGCCCCTCTTCTAAATTTTATCAATATTACTATTATCCTTCTTCATTTCTCACATCTTTTGATTCCTCTCATCCTAATCTTTTGCCTTCAAGGGAACATAGAAAGAAGCAAGGAAATAAAATAAGAAGAAAAAGTGTCAAAGAGAAAAGTTAACACACACACAGACCCACCAGGTAAATAAAACTCTAGAGGAGAGAGTGAAGCTAATCAACTGAATAAACCCATCAAAACAAAATGATAACTAGAGGGCAACAAAAAATTACAAATCACACTGAGAAACAGGAAAACATAGACCAGTCCAATGAACAAACTAAAAACCAAGAAGTGATGGAGAACATCAAACAACTAATCAAAATTTTCCAAACAAATATTATGGACCAACTTAAAGAAGTGAAGGAAGAGATTAAGGATATAAAGAAGACACTGGGAGAACATACTGAAGAAATTGTAAACATACACAAAAGATAATAGATATGATGGTGATCAATGGCAGAATCCAAGAAATCAAAAAGATGCTGGATTCACATAATAGCAGATTTGAACAGGCAGAAGAAAGAATTAGTGATGCAGAAGACAATACATCTGAAATCAAACAGACAGTAGAATAGATAGCAAAAAGATAGAAAGAAATCCAGCAGGTACTCCAGGAATTAATTGAAACATACAAACATACAAACATACAAACATATGTATTATGGGCATCCCAGAAGGAGAAGAGAAGGGAAAGGGAACAGAAGGAGTGTTGAAGGAAATAATGGCTGAAAACTTCCCAACCCTATTGAGAGAGATGGATGTTCATGTCCAGGAATCACCGTGCACCCCTAACAGTATAAATCCCAAAAGGCCAACTCCAAGACATATACTTGTCAAAATGTCCAATGCTCAAGACAAACAGAAAATACTCAAGGCAGCAAGAGAAAAGAGAAACATCACATACAAAGGAAGTCCAACAAGATTAAGTGCTGATTTCTCAGCTGAAACCATGGAGGCAAGAAGACAGTGGTATGACATAGTCAAAGTATTAAAAGTAAAAAAAACTTCCAGCCATGAATTCTCCATCCAGCAAAACTGGCATTCAAAAATGATGGAGAGTTTAAAATATTCACACATAAACAGAAATTAAGAGAGTATGGCAAGAAGAAACCAACACTTCAAGAAATACTAAAGGAAGTTCTACAAGTTGAAAGGAAAAAACAAGAGAGAGAGTTCGAGGAGAGTTTAAAAACAACTAAAAAGACAAAAACAGAAACAAAACAATATATGACATACATCAACAACAACAACAAAAAAATGGCTTAAGTAAGAAATTCATTGTGAGTAATAACACTGAATGTTAATGGATTAAATTCACCAATCAAGAGACACAGATTGGCAGAATGGATAAGAAAATATGATCCATCTATATGCTGTCTACAAGAATCCCACCTTTGACCCAGGGATTCAAGGAGGCTGAAAGTGAATGGCTGGAAAACCATTTTACAAGCTAACAATAGACAAAAAAGGGCAGGACTAGCTATTCTAATATCAGACAAAATAGACTTTAAATGCAAAACTATTGTAAGAGACAAAGATGGACACTATATATTAGTAAAAGGAGTAATCTCTCAAGAAGAGAGAACAATCAACATTTACGCACCTAATCGGGGTGCCTCAAAATACGTGCGGCAAACTCTGGAAAAACTAAGAGGAGAAATAAATGCCTCTACAAATACAGCAGGGACTTCAACACACCACTATCATCATTAGACAGAACATCTGCGCAGAGAATCAATAAAGAATCAGACACTCAACAATACATTAGAAGACCTGGAATTAATAGACATATACAGAACACTACACTGAAATACAGCAGGATTTACATTCTTCTCGAGTGCACATGGAACATACTCCAAAATAGACCACATGCTCGGCCACAGAACAACTCTCATTGAATTCAGAAAGATTGTGATTATACAAAGTAATTTCTCTGACCACAATGGAATGAAATTGGAAATCACTAAGGGCCAGAGAAACAGGTTAGGCACAAGGATATTGAAGTTAAACAACACACTCTTAGACAAACAGTGGGTCAAAGAGGAAATCTCAAAAGAAATCAGTAACTACCTTGAAATTAATGAAAACGACAACACAACATATCAAAACCTATGGGATGCAGCGAAAGCAGTCCTGAGAGGGAAGCTCATAGCCATAAATTCATTTGTAAGCAAATGCACATATATACATATATATTTATATATCATTTTACAAATATTGGCATATATTGTGAAAAATTTGATTTTTACCCACAATAAAAAATAAATTTTAAAAAATGATTAAAAAAATGGGCAAGTGACCTGAAAAGACACTTCTCCAAGGAAGAAAAAAGTAGCTAAAAAACATGAAAAAATGCTCGACATCTCTAGCTATTAGGGAGATGCAAATCAAAACCACAATGAGATACCATCGTATACCCATTAGAATGGCAGGTATTAAAAAAACAGCAGAATATTAGTGTTAGAGAGGATATGGAGGAATAGGAACCCTCATCCACTGCTGGTGGGATTGTGGAAGGGTCCAGCCACTGTGGAGGACAGTTTGTCAATTCCTCAGAAAACTAACAATAGATCTTCCATATGATGTAGCCATTCCACTGCTGGGTATATAACCAGAAGAATTGAAAGTAAAGACATGAACAGATATATGCACACCAGTGTTCATAGCAGCATTGTTCACAGTTGCCAAAAGTTGGAATCAGCCCCAGTGCCCATCAACAGATGAATGGATAAGCAAAATGTGGTACATACATAAAATGGAATATTTCTCAACTGTTAGAAGGAATAAA
>JAKSZT010023011.1:478131-518655 GCA_026826555.1 Tolypeutes matacus
TTCCTCAGCATCTCTGGGCAACAGCAGGTACTTTTGACCTTCACAGACTGAACCGTTGGATGCCTATGGAACCACCTCCACCCCACAATAGGATAGGAGGAAGCTGATGATTCCTCAGCCTCTCTGCACAATGGCAGGTGCTTTCAGCCTGCAGTGACTAGAATGTTGAATGCCTGTGATTCCACCCCAATCCCCTAATAAGATAGGAGGGATCTGGTGTCTCCACAGCCTCTCTGGGTAACAGTGAGCACTTTTGGCCATAGGGTCTGAACTGTTTGGCACCTGTGGATCCACCCCCAACTGCAAATAGGAGAGGAGGGGACTGGTGTTTCCTCAGCCTCTCTAGGCAACAGCAGGTATTCTTGGCCTACAGGGACTGAACTGTTAGAGTTCAATGGTTCTGTCCCCACTCCCTAAAGGACAGAAGGGACAGTACTCTCTCAGTTCCATAGGACAATCCAAGCCAAAGAAAATGAGATGAGTTGATTTATGACAGAAAGCTTTATTACAATGTATCCTTCAGTAATATGTTAGCATACACACATACATTTGTAAACTCTCACACACCTCACAGATCACATCATGTATTAAGGTTAACCAATAAATTAAAATTAAAATGTGGGTAACAGGGTGTTAGACTAAGGGCAAAAAATCCATATTTTGTCTGGTAAGTAATTGCAAATTTCTCAGAATTCCCCTGAGGAAAAACTGTCACCAGAGACTTTTAAAAATAAAATATGAAGCACCCAGCCCTCACATCCAGAAAAAAAAAAAGATACCTAATGATACAGAACAAGAACATTCATTCTACTTCATATTCTTCCTTTCATAACTTCTGGCTTCAAGATAGCCTGCCTCTCAGCTGGGGCAGAGAGGTTCATATGGGCACTTGGGCAGGGTGCATCCTGGGCTCTGGGGTAGAGGGACAGGCTGCAGGATGGGAGCAGGGGATCCACACTCATCTGAGGTGTCTGGCATATAACCTGTATGTCAGAGCTCTGTAAGTCACTACAGATGCTGTTAGGATGGGCCTGGCTGCTGTCCCATGGTTTTCTGGCCAGGAAGTTTTTCTGCCCAGTGTTTTGTTGTTTGCAGGAGGGTTCCTTCTCACTGCTGCCAGCACCACCACTACCTTCTTCATTTCTGCCATCTGAGCAGAATCAATGGGAGTCCTCCCTGTTGCTTCCACTCTCTAGCTGATAGTGCCTTGGTTTGGCTTTGATGTCCACTTGGATTTCCCTATTGTTGCATCTTCTGTCCTGTGGGTTGCAGGAACTGATTTTGGAGTTGGCCATCACATATGCTCTTGCATTGTCACTAATTTCAAAGAGTGGCTGTGTCTTTGGGAAAACTTCCTTTTGGACATTGGCTTGGACTTCTAGCCTGTTCTATTTCCCCTTGTCCATGGGCAGAATGCTCCCTCTCAGCATGTCCACTGAGAGACTACAAAGCTGGTTATTTCCCTGTAAGGGCCTGCAGGACACTGAGTTCACCTGTAAGGTGATCAATGCACTAATCAGGCCTTCAGGCTCTTTCCCCCATGCTGGGATTCTTGCACATGCACCAGACATCTGTCACTGTGATTGGACCACCATCTTCATCAAACTCAGTTTTCACCCATTTTCCTTGTTTGTGCTAATTCCACAGCCTTCTCTGTGACAGAGAGAAGTGGGTATATCCCCGTAGACATATACCAGCATAATGGGGGTGCCAAGATCAACACTAATAGCAATATATGGGCATAAGCACCAATAAATGGGGATGCCATACCTCACAAAATTACTCTTTCTGCCATAGCAAAAGTCCTCTTGTGCCTGGAAGATTTTCTTCCCTCCCATTTGCTGAGGAATTCCTGCCAAGACAGCCATGAATGCCAGTGACCATGGCAGGAATGGCAATGCCAGCCATGAGGTAAATCCTCACCAGAGCACCAATCAATGTGCCGAGAATTGTCTTCTTCTTGCAATATGGTTTCTTGCCCTAGAATGTGCAGCTGGAGGTGTTGAGATAATATAAGTCTGAGATCAATTTCAGACAAAGCCGAAAAATTCACAGCCACATCCTGCACAGGTCGTGTGATTATAGCTTCCACGATTGTCTTGATGATGTCAGCGTTGCATCCTGTGCACAGCCTGATGTCACCTGGCCCAAGATTCTTGCCCTTAACAGAGCTGAAGTGTGCTTTCCATCTCAAACTCTGCACCCTCTGTCGACTGGTCATACCGCAGGTCCATTTCGGATGCCATGTCTGCTTGTGGTGGTAGCAGAGCTCAGCCTGGCAGCCTTCTCCCCCCCGCAGGTCAGCCTTACGCAGCTGGGACAGACACAGGTAATAACAGCGTACCAGCAGTACAGGGCCGGGCATTGGCGGCATCTGGGTCAGAGGCCAGGCAACGAGCAGCACGAATCTCTCGTGCTTCTGCACTGGCGGCGGGTCAGCGCGCAGTCGGCGGGTGTCCTGCGGAGACCACACTGTGGAAGGTGTGGAGCTGCGATCCTAGGGGGCCTGCCTGGCAGCGTGTAGAGAAAAGGAGCGCAGAGACTCAAGTCCTTCCAGGAGCCATGCCCCTCAGCGGCCAAGGGGCGATGGGTGAAGGGCACCCAACACTGCCAACCCCAGCAGCAGGCACACCCTCCACCACCTTCTTCACCACCGTCCTGGAGATAGGCTGCAACACATTTTTAATGTAGGGAATGATCCATTGCCTTACTCAGAGTTGTGGGGATTTTTCATCCTCTGGTGCCCCAGTACACTAGGACAGACTATCTTATTTTTCTTTTAAGACTTAAACTAATTTTAATTCTAAGTTATGAGATGGATAATGACATTTTAAATGGAAAAAATACATATGCACTACCACAAATTGCTCCCTAATTAGCTATTTATTTATGTTCCATTCTTCATTGCTATTTACATACAGGTTAACACTATAAAATAATTATGATACACCATCTTCAGTTGTGCATTTCTCAGTTAAAATCCAAAGTTATTTTCCATTGAAAACTAGTTCTAATAGTTACATTTAAAGATATATAAAAATTGGAAGTGACCAACATAGTAGAATTTTCAGTCACAGTTTGTTTTTTTTAAATTGTGGGTAAAAATCAAATTTTTCACAGTACATACTAATATTTGTAAAATGATATATAAATATATACGCATATATGGGCATTTGCTTACATAAATGTTATATATATTTTAAAGGTGCTTAGATTACCTAAATATTACACAGAAATTACAGGGATTCCCATGTTCCCCACCTCCCACACCTCCCACAACATCCCACACAAACATTCTTCATTAGTGTGACTCATTACCCTCAATGGGTATACATATCCTGGGGCCTTGCCACCAAGCATAGACCACAGTTCACATCATAGACCACACTATTTCCCACACAGTTCTGAATGGTAAGTGATGATTTAAAATGGCCTACATCTGTCACCACAACGGCACTCAGGACAAACCCCAAGTCCCAAAAAAGCTCCTGTATTTCAACTGCACTTCCCCTCCCTGCCCTGAAAGTGTCCAGTGGCCACCAGCTCCACCTCACTGTTATAATTTCTTCCATTGCTTGAATCACAATATGTGTACAACAGAATACCATTAAGTCCACTCTAGTCCATAGTACTTCCCCCAATCCTGAGGGGACTGGGATGGTGATGTCCACTCCACCTCCAAATAAGAGAGGGCTTATATCCCATAGATACGGTGGGTGGGATAATCCTGCCTGCAGTTGCAGGCCCTCTCCATTCCTGGGATGGCCATTATCAATCATCGTCTCCTCACCAAGTGACTTGAATGAGTCCATTGAGCTGTAGGGTAGAAGTTGCAGCTCCACCGAGATTCCAGGCACAGCTGGCACATAGGTAGGCCAGACGCTCCAGTCTCTGGAAGTACACCTAAAAACTCCAGCATCACATATAGATTTGAATAGAAGTGACTGATGAACTATGTGCAGGGAGGACTTATTTGAGTCCAACTCTGTTGCTCTCAGGAGCACAGATTCCAAAGTAGAGCCCACTGATAAGGCATCAGTCTCTGGGGCTATCCTCCCTTATATAGGACCTGGGTGTCTCCAGAGCCCTCAGGAGCCCCCGTGTGTGGGGTGATAACACTTTGGTGTTCTATGAGATCCTACTGAGGTGTGCATAAGTGTTACCTCTGGGATGACCCCCCGACACTCTTTGAAGTCTCTTAGCCACATGAACTCATTTGTCTTTACCTTTTCCCCCTTTTATTCAAGATCTTTTTCCAGTCGTGTTGCTAGTTGGCTTGGTATCAATCCCACATTGCCAGGGAGGCTCATCCCTGGGAGTCATGTCCCACGTTGGGGGGAAGGTAATGCATTCATATGCTGAGTTTGGCTTAGAGAGAGGCCACATTTGAGCAACAAGGAGGCTCTCAGGTGGCAACCCTTAGGCACCCCATAACAGTAGGTTTAGTTTCACTTACAAGAGCAAAGACTCATAAGGCTAGTCACAATAACAAGAACTCATCAGTGGGCCATCCTCTTTTGCCAGACACTGTACCTGCACTCAGGGGACTGTTGCTGCTCCCTTGGACAATGTGGCAGAGCTCTCCAGGCTGGGATTTCAGTATTCCCTCATTTATTGAATAATTGTCTACCCACTGTGACCATGCCCCACCCCTTGATCATTTGAATAATTTTATATATCTTTCATGTATATTCAAATGAACTTCCTCCCATGAAACCCCCATCCCAGACACCCCCCACCACTGATCCTGTCCTGCCCCCTCTGTAACCCTTCTGTGATCCAAACCTTCCTTGAAGATGAAACCCATATAATAACCAAATACAATTAATAAGAAAAAGAAACAACAATGATGAGATCAAATGCAAAAGTTAAACACAAGGAAACTTAGAAAAAAAAAACAAAAAAAAAAACTAAAAACAAAATATAATTAGTGGATTGGGACATTCAAAAAAATGAAAAAAAACAAACAAAAGAAATTCCTTTTATTTAAAAAAAATTAGTCTTTTTTCCTTTTATCACTGTATTATCGGATGTCCAGTGTACCGTGACACCTTCACTGTCTCATTCCCCAGTGTCTACCAAATTTTCATTTAATATTCAAGGATTTAGGTCACAGCAAAGTCACACACAGAATACTAGAGACTCCCACATACCCAACCACTCTCCCCCTTCACCACCCCATATTAAAAATCTTTTTTTTTAATGGATGTTAGCATTGTTATAATTGTTACACAGATAGTAAAATATAGCAAATAAACATTGTCAATGGTTTACAGTATAGTTTACAATTTAGATGGTACCGTTTAATACGTTTTGATGATATTTACCATTTCCTATATCCATTACTGTAAGGTAATGCAAAACCTTTCCCATGTCCACTAAATTCTCCATTTGATCTTAACTGTTCCTTCTTCCCCATCCCCATGGGGCATATGACACTCCCCTGTCTTGACTTATGGAATGACAAGATTCATAGTTACATGCCCTGGTTTTCCAACTTGTCCTTCCTAATCTACCTACCTGTCAAACCTGCACCACCAAACCCAGTAATATCACTACCCATCTGTCCTATCCTTCAATATGCAATCTATGCCTTTACCATAGATTAAGTCCATATGGGTGATGGCTCAGAGCCTACTCTTCTCTTTCTCTCCCTTGTTAAACTATCTTTCAGACAATGGTTCTCAGAGACTGCTCACTTTCCTTAGTTCAAATCAGCGAGGTCATATACTGTTCATCCTTCAATTCCTGACTTGCTTCACTCAACATAAGGTCTTCAAGATTCATTCATGTTATTCCATGTATTAGCACTTTATTCCTTCTTACAGCTGAATAATATTCCATTGTATGTATGTACCACATTTTGCTTATCCATTCATCTGTTGATGGGCACCGGGGTTGTTTCCAACTATTGGCAATGGTGAACAATTGCACTATGAACATTGGTGTGCATATATCTGTTTGTGTCTTTGCTTTCAGATCTTCTGGGTATATACCCAGCAGTGGAATTGCTGGATCATATGGAAGATCTATTGTTAGTTGTCTGAGGAACTGCCAAACTGTCCTCCACAGTGGCTGGACCATTCCACAATCCCACCAGCAGTGGATGAGCGTTCTTATTCCTCCATATCCTCTCCAACATTTAGTTTCTGCTGTTTTTTTAATAGCTGCCATTCTGATGGGTGTAGGATGGTATCTCATTGTGGTTTGATTTGCATTTCCCTGATAGCAAGCGATGTTGGACATTTTTTCATGTGCTTTTCAGCCATTTGTATTTCTTCCTTGGAGAAGTGTCTTTTCAGGTCACTTGCCCATTTTTTAAATGGGTTGTTTGTCTTTTTATTTTCAAGATGTAGGATTTCTTTATATATGTAGGATATTAGGCTTCTATCAGATATATGGTTGCCAAATATTTTCTCCCATTGGGTAGGCTGCCTTTTTATTTTCTTGATAACATCCTTTGAGGTGCAGAAGTTTTTAGTTTTGATGAGATCCCATTTATCTATTTTTTTTCTTGCTACTAGTGCTTTGGCTGTGAAGTTCATGAAATCATTTTCTATTACCAGGTCCTGTAGATGCATCCCTACATTATCTTCCAAGATCTTTATGGTTTTGTCACTTATATTTAGATCTTTGATCCATCTTGAGTTGATTTTTGTATAAGGTGTGAGATGGTATTCTTCTCTCATTCTTTTGGATATGGATATCCAGTTCTTGAAGCAGCACTTGTTAAAGAGGCCATTCTTTCCCACCTGAGTGGGCTTCATGGCCTTGTCAAATATCAGATGACTGTGTATGTGAGGATCTATATCAAAACTCTCAATTCAGTTCCATTGGTCAGTAGGTCTATCCTGTGCCAATACCATGCAGTTTTGATCACTGTAGCTTTGTAGTATGTTTTAAAGTCAGGTAGTGTGATACCTCCTAGTTAATTTTTCTTTTTCAATATGTCTTTGGCAATTTGGGGCCTCTTACCTCTCCAAATATATTTTGTGGTTAGTTTTTCCAGTTCCTTAAAAAATACAGTGTTGATTTTTATTGGGATTGCATTAAATCTGTAGATTAGTTTGAGTAGGATAGACATCTTGATGATGTTTAGTCTTCCTATCCATGAACAGGGAATATTTTTCCATTTATTTAAGTCTTCTTTGATTTCCTTTAACAGTGTTGTGTAGTTTTCTGTGTATACGTCCTTTACATCTTTAGTTAAATTTATTCCTAGGTATTCGATTCTTTTAGTTACTATTGTAAATGGTATTTTTTTTCTTGATTTCCTCCTCAGATTGCTAATTACTGGTGTACAGAAATGCTACTGATTTTTGAGCATTGATCTTATAGCCTGCAACATTACTGAACTCTTTTATAAGTTCTAGAAGCCTTGTTGTAGATTTCTGAGGGCTTTCTATGCTTTTATTTCACAAATGTCTGCAAGTACTAGTCTATTGAAAGGAACTTTAAAATCTTTGCATACTACTCATTACAAAATTCTGCATTCAAGAGTTTTTCCTAGATCACTTCTCAATCTTACCCTTTTGTTTATTTTTCTTTAGTAGGTCTTTAGGCAAAATTCTGCATTCATGGTTGAATTCTGTGGAAAAAACAATCTTGTTAGATGTATTTCTCAGTTTGATGTTTCAGATGTTAGCTCCAATTGAAAGCTTTCTGAGAATTAGGCACAAAAGAGTTAATACCCAATGGCTGACACATGAAGAAACTGTCTATTGTGCCTGGAAACTCTTACTAACTGAACCCCACCCCCATTCCACCATGGACCTCCTTCCTTTCCCCAGCCCAGTGCCTGATTCAATCATCACAATCCTGACTTTCAGTAGAACCATCCAGAATGATACAATTTACCCTTTAATCCTATCAGGTTCTGAAGCAATTTGCAGGGCAAATGAGTGTCAATCCCCACATATTCTTCAGACTTTGGCTTCCCTCTATGTAGACTAGCCAGGGCAATATTAAAATCCTAGTGTTAGTACCTAACTGAATCATTTGCCCCTTTCCTAGACCAGCTACATTGCTTGGCTGCTTTTGGAGGCTAAAGCTATGGATCTCTCACCATCCACCTGGGAGAGGTGCCTTGAGGATGGGCAAGTCCATATCCCTATGTACCACCAGGTCTGGGCCAAGAACTGGACTGGACTTGGGCAATGGATAACCTCAAACACTCTGCCATCACTGCAGCCATGTCCCTGGGATTTTCAGCAATGTGATCTACCATGCATACCAGCAGCAGCCATGGGCTTTCCCCATGCATGGACATGTTCCTGAAGTCCAGATGGGCCAAAAACATTGTTGAGACCTTCCTGTCCAGGAGACAATGCCTGTCACCACAAAGGAGATACAGTCATTTCATAAAGAAGTGGACCCTACAGATAATATGGAGCACCTGGGACCTGAATCAACCAGGAGAGGTCAACATGGGCAGAGGTGGGAGAGTGTGCATCCAGAGGGGCCCCTGGAGACCAGGCTGCCCCTGAAAGCTGCTGAAAACCACAGCTTAATTCAGGGGAAACCCAGAAAGGAAAGGGACACAAACAGCAACGCACCCTTCAACTAACATCTGGAGAGGTGTCTGAGACACTGCTTTGAGGGCCCTGGTAGCATCCCTGTGGACTATTCCTCTTGGATTGTGCCCTGCACCCCTAGGCACCTTGAGGTCTGTGCCATGGAGAATATGTCTTATTTTGTTTTTCTCCTGAATGACTTAAATGTTTTCAAATTAGCAAACCACTTCATGCAATCATTAATATGCTAAGGAAATTTTTTGAAATCTACTAAGCATGGCATGGTTTCCCTCTAGTGAAAAATGATTAAAGCATTTTCCTTATGAGAATAATGAAATTCTTATTCACCTTTAGGAACTGATTTAGGGTTGTGGAGTCAGGATTGGAAGGAGTATATAGGTGGGCCTGGAACTGGAAAGGGAGCAGAGATCCAGATCAGACCTGGAGGCAGAACTCAAGGGGCCTTTGACAACATGTGGAATTTACTGGAGTGAGAAGGAACAGCTGGGTCAGTTTCAGTATGCCTTGAAACTGAGTGTAGCCCCCCAGGTGAGAAGGCCTGGCAGTGGCAGACATCAACAAAAGTTTCTGAATTGTCTGAAGGTTACATTAACCAATGGGTGGAGCAGAACCCCAGTTAATAGGGGCAAGAGGAAGAACTCTAGTTCTCTGTTACCTCTGAGCTGAAAACCATGGGTTTCAAGTGCATCAGCTCTTGGTCAGACAAATCGAGGCATATAGTTTTCTTCTCTGCTACAGCCTGTATAAACTGCCTGAATTATAGTTCAAGATCCTGAAAATTTGAAAGCTCATGGGTACTGTCACTTGGCCCAGTGAGGTTAAGCACTGCCAAGCTCTGCCCATCACAGGACCTGCTGCATCTGAGACTCAGTACTTCCAGCAGGATTCCCAGGAGTAAGATGTACACAGCCCCATAGTTTCAACTCTAGCTGAGCAAAAAAACATAGAAAAAGCATGCAGTAGCACCACACTTTGGACTCACAAACATTTTGTCACCTATATATTAGATACAAAAAACCAGAAACTAGATGATGTTAATTTGGTCTATCAGGACATTTTTTATTTCACTCAATGAAGGGTCTTAATTTCAATGTGGAGTTGCTTTGGGATTGGAATGTGGGACATAAATTGTGTTTACATACTACTTTTTATTAGAGTGACTAAATGTCAATTATCCCTATCAGAGAATAGAAATAGATAGTGAAAGAGGAATTGTGTTTTGGTTAGTTTGTATGTGGAGTGGGCTTCCCATCTGATCAGACTTACTCCTGTACAGAAGTCTCAAAATCTTCTTTTCTTTCTTTCCCTCTCTTCATTAGTTTTCTCTAATGACAAGGCCATGCAGTAGTTTAGCCTTTAAAGGGTCAGGATTACCTTTCCACCATTGAGAACAGGGGTCACGAACAGTTTGGCTAGGATTCTAGTCACCCCAGGGGACTGAGCTTTCATCTCCCATGTAGGCCATTAAGGCTGAGCAAATTGAGGTTCCAGTGAATTGGGTTGTGGAAAGCAATGGAAGAATTGCTGGCGCAGTGAAAATGTGGGTGGCCTACAAGTAAGAAATCAGAAGACAGGTAAACTACAATCCTGTGAACAAGAAATTGTAAGGAAAATATAAGGTAAAAAAGACATCAAAGAAGAAAGCAAGGAAATCCAGTACAATCATTTTATAACACTTTTATACTGAAACACTAATGGTCAGGAAAAAAATGAGGGAAAGGCAATGTAAGGAATTTCCTTGTTTAGTTCTCAACTGAAAAATGTGGCACAGAGAATTACCTAAGCTATCTTCCAAAGTTACATATGAAGTAAGAAGTAACAGACAAGGGATTAAAAACCAAGGTTTGTTGAAATTTAATGCCCTCACCCTGAATTACAACAATGATTGCTGCCAAATTCTCCATTGCCAAATACCCTCTATTCCCTTTATCAAAAGATAAATGTCAGCAATATAATCAAAGATGCAGGTTCTTTGAAGGAGAAATTGCTGGAGCAGGGACCTCTCTAGGTGTTGCAGGAGTGCTCTGGACTTTTAGGTTAGCTGGGTCACATAAAGGAATTTATGGACATACCATAGTGTAGGCAAGGGAATAAAGAGTTTAGTAACAAACAAGAGAAGAGATATATGAGACATAGGTACGGGTCTGCTGCAGAATGAGACTCAACATGGAGCCCTGGGGTAGGCCTTTTTAAGGCCTTTCCTCCCCCCTTTCACCATATTAAGAAGGGAACTCAGCTATTTGCTGTCTTGATTGGTTGCCTTTCTACACTTTTAGCTTTCAGGGATCCAATGAGGAGGGCTTTTTGTTTGGAGTTGTCCAGGGCTTCTTTTGAGTTTCAAATGGGACCTCAGTACCGAGGTCTTGGTGGTCTTTTAGGTTGTAATGGTTACAGCTTTGTTCTCAAGTAACTGCCAACTCTCAGGATGTTTCTGGGTGGGGTCTCATGGTTATGTTCTGACCAGCAGCCTTCCCTTGTTTCCTATACTAACCTGCCACAGGGGCAAATGAAAGTGAGAGTTTCCAAAGCCATCATAGTTGCTTATAAAGGCATTTAGGACAACATTAAAGTTCCTTATTACATAGGAGGGCCTTACAAACAGGCCTTCCAATGCACAAACCTGATATACATTAATTAATATGATATGCTTGTCTATGAAGATAAGCTATAGCTACTGAAGAGAAACTAATTTAACACAAGAGTTGCTTAACTAAAACTTTAGAGAATGTGGTCTACTTTCTCAGAAAGTCTGTTCAGTACATTGTTTTGTCTTCTGAAAAGTCCCTGTCATTTCTCAAAAAGGCCCACTCCCAGCAATGCCCAATGTAGGTGGTCATTTTATTTTACTTAGCCTAATTTCTAGTGATCTGTGCATGTTTTTAGGGGAAAAGTTATTAAAAGTTAATTGGCGAGGGTTAGGGTTAGGGTTAGGGAGAAAAAAAAAAACAAAAAAAAAGAGAAAAAAGAAAAAAAGTTAACTGATACTTTCTTATAAGTTCCGATTTTCTTTCTCTTTTAAAAAATTGGACAATAACAGTAGTGCATTTCAATTATGTTCTCTCTTTCTTTCACTCTCATTCTCCTTTGTCTTTAAAACAATGTAATGCACAATGTAATAAACTCTCCACACAAAACAAAAAGTATATTCTTCACATTAACTATAAACAATTAAAATTTCAGAGACATAGGGTATCTAATCCCTATGTTTAATTTGTCATTTCTGCCCCTTTCATATTTTTTCTTCTTCATTTTTATCCCAGTCTGTTATTATCTTCCTCAATTGTAATCCCAAATGATTTTGTCTTTGCATTATTTTCCTCACTCTCAGCAAGGAATGAATTTGGAACAAAGGAATTTAAATTTAAATTTCCTTAAATTTTAATTTCACTTAAAAGGTTTATTACAATGTATATTCAGGTACTCAGCAGGTATTCTGAGTCAATAAGTCTGGGGAGGGTAGAGATATTTGCTTTTCTAATAGACAACCAGGTTACACTAATGTTACAGACTATTTGAGTAGCACTAGAATAAAACATATGTAGGTCAGATGATTCTTAATTCTGTAATTTTTCATATATATTCCATTAATTTTAACATTTTTCCTTTGGATTAATTTTCTCAAGTCTATGATGATCAGACATGTATTTTGTGCTGAGTTATGACTCTTAAAGTCCTCTCGAATAACCTTAGTTCTTCCAGAATTTTTCTGCATATTATTTAAAGAGAGGCCAAGATAGATAAACTGCTAGAGCTACACTGAACATTATTTGCTTAGTATTCGTCTGGGATCATAATTTCTTCAATCTAAAAAGCCAATCATTGTAAGATGTGCCATTATTGTACATATCACAAAGAAAATGCTAATTAAATTATGCTACAATGCTAAGAAACAACCAATTACAAGATTTATATCTTTTTAGAAATGTTAAAAAGAGAATTATCCTAACATTGATTAAATTTAGATATATCTTTATTCACTCTTTTATTTCATTTTATATGAAAAAACTAACAGAATACTGATCATAGGAACAATTTTCCAGTTACACCAATTAATTATTGTTCGTATACTATAATTTTGTTATTTTACATTTATCTGGTCTACTCCAGCTCTATTTTGGTTACTATTTGCATGGAATACCTTTTTCCAACTTTCACTTTTAACCTGATTGTGTCCTTATTTCTGAGGTGGGTCTCCTGTAGACAGCATATAGATGGCTCATATTTTTTTTTAATCCATTCTGTCTATGTCTTTTGATTGGGGAGTTAAATCCATTAATATTCAGTGTTATTACTGTAAAGGCATTATTTACTTCATGCATTTTGTCCTTTGACTCTCTATTGTCATATCATATTATTGTCTGTCTTATCCTTTGGTTTACCCTTCCTAATAACCTTCATTTCTAAACTCTTCTCCAATTCTCTCACCCTTGTTTTATTTCATTTCAGGCTGCAGCACCCCCTTTCGTAGCTCTTGCAAATCTGGTCTTTTGGTAACATTCTATCAGTTTTTGTTTGTCTGTGAAGATTTTGAACTCACCTTCATTTTTGAAGGACAGTTTTTCAAGATACAGAATTCTGAGCTGGCAGTTTTTCTCTTTCAGTACCTTAAATACATCATACCACTTTCTTCTCTCTTCCATGATTTCTGATGACAAGTTGGCACTTAATCTTATCAAGTTTCCCTTGTATGTGAAGCTTTACTTTTATTCTTGCTGCTTTCAGAATCTTTTCTTTATTTTTGATATTTGACATTCTGAATAGTAGATGTCTCAGAATAGGTCTATTTGGATTTATTCTGTTTGAGGTGTGTTGTCCTTCTTGGATATTGATATTTATGTCCTTCATAAGGGTTGGGAAGATTTTGGTCATTATTTCCTCAAATATTCTTTCTGCCCCCTTTCCATTCTCTTCTCCTTCTGGCACACCAATAATGTGAATATTTGTGTGTTTCACATTCTCATTCAATTCCCTGAGTCTCTTCTATTTTTCTCTTCTCTTCTCTTTCTGTTCTCCTCTCTTTTCCAGTTTAGATGTTCTTGCTTCAAAATCACTAATTCGGCCTTCAATCATTTTAAATCTGCACTTATGTGTCTCTAATGTATTTTTGATCTGACTCATCATATCTTTCAGCCCCATAAGCTCTATTAATTTTCTTTACAGGATTTCAAATTGTTCTTTATACTCTCATAGTATTTTCTTAATATCCTTTATTTCTTTAGTCATATTTTCTTTAAATTCTTTGAACTGATTTAGGAGAGTTGTTTGATGATCACTGGTTAATTATATTAATCCTGTATCTCTTCAGGATATTTGGTTTGTTCTTTTGGCTGGGCCATCTCTTCCTGTTTCCTAGCATGGCTTGTAATTTTTTGCTAATGTCTACACCTCTGAATATGTTGGTGAATTCACTCTGATGACTAATTTCTCTATTTTGCCTTTTGATTTTTTATCACAGCTCTTCTTTGAGAGTTTGTTCAACTTATTCTCAGTCTTTAAAATTGTCCAGCTTAAGTATTCATAATTGGGCCAGGTGGGGAGGTGATGGAAAATGGCTGTACCAGGTAATGGAGAGAGTCTGCAGCTGCAGGCAGGAAAATCCCATCCATCTTCCCCATGGGATATAATCCCCCCTCAACTGGAGGTGAAATCTTACCTCAGGATTGGGGCAAGAGCTATGGACTAGAGTGGACTTACTGGTATTCTACTATAGAAATATTGTGATTCTAGCAATGGAAGAAATTGCAACATTGATGTGGAGCCAGTGGCCTGGGGACAGGGAGAGGGAAAAATAATTGTAATATGGGGGATTTGTTGGGACTTGAGACTTATTCTGAGTGATGTTGCTATGACAGATATAGGCCATTCTTTATCATCACATAGCATGCAGAAGTGTGTGGGAGAGAGTGTAGACTACAATGTGAATTATTGTCCATGCTTAATGGCAAAGCCCCAGGATGCATTTTTCAGTTGCAATGAATGTATCACACTAATGAAGGATGTTCATGTGGGAAGGTGCGGGAGGTGTGGGGAGTTGGGCATATGGGAATCCCTATATCTTTTTTAAAAAACTGCACACACACACAAAAAGACAGCATTCTGAATGTCCAAGCCTTGGTGTGTTATGCATGTGTGTGTGAATTATTGTAAATTCTTAGTAGATGTCACAATTTTATGCACCCATTTATGAAATTTGTCTAGAATTCAGATGTTAAATTTATTTTTTTCTTTGTGAAAAAGTAAATAAAATGTAAAATGTAAAAAGAAATTGGGTCAGATTACTCACTAGTGGGGCACAAATTTTCTCCCAGGGGTTGGATACAGAGAGCAGTTTTTGCCCATGCAATTTCCAGACTGATCAGCAGATGGCACTAATTAGTTCGCCTTTCCACAGAGGGGTTTCAGTCTCAGCTTTCCTGTGCTCCTGTGTTGAATCTCCACAGCTGGGTTTCAAAGTGGGCTCTACTGGCCATATTCAATGAAAAAAAGCACTCTGACCTCTGCCCCCCTTTTCCCTTGAAACAGCTGACAGGAAGGAGGTGTCTTTTTTCCTCTCATTTGGCTGAGTGAGCCAGGGACTTTACCCTAGCTTAATATCTTGTGGTTGTGGGAGCAGAACTGCTCCTGGCCACCAGAGGGCTTGATAACTCACATTTCAGCTTCTTCATCTCTCCATCCCTCACCCTCCTGAGAGTTGGGTTGCACTGTCCTGGTCAACTGACTCCCAAAGCAGGTCCCTTGGACAGCTTTTGGCTCTTTCTCCCCTCTTTTTGTGAGAGCATTTAGCTCTGCCTGTTAGTCCATCACCATCTTCCCACAATTCCACTCTTTTATTTTAAATCTACTGTCATTTTATTTAATTTACCAAGTGAAAATAGCATAGAGCTTAGAGCTTACAACTGTACTTTTTAAACTATCAACATGATTTCATTTATCTCATCACAGAGTAACTCAATACTTTGAAATGATTGTGTAAGTACGAAAATCATCTTCCCCATTTTTTCAGATTCTATAAAGGTGCAATTTTAAATATTTTTAGATTCTTTCCTTATCTTTCATTCTCTCCATAGAGATTGAGTGAATTATCTGAATGTAGAGTTTGGGAGATCTAAACATGAATAGTTCAGCACCTCCCATTTTAACCTCTTTTCTAAAGCCAACTTAAGTATATGTTCCAGTGTGTTTCATTCTCCATGCTCTATATTTCCTAGCTGTACCAGTCTCATTTGGGGAAATTTGATACAGTGTAACTCTGCCCATGGGTAAATTGGTAAAAGAAAATTTGCCATTCATTTTTAACAACCCATTCCTGGTATAAATATAAGGTCAATCCTGCAATCTAGTTTTTAGTGTGTGTGTGATTTTCCTGTATCTCATCTTTCCAATTTTCCAATTCCAGGTAACCAACCCAAATTCTGAGTTGATTATTCCATTATTTACCTTAATGTTTAGCTTTAATTTATTAATATGTATATAATAATCATATGACTGTGTAGATTAGAAGTATTCACATATTTTTCTTTGTAGCATTAGTTATCAGTATGGTTTATTTACTTTTGGATTTTCTTTTGGTGTATTTTGCTAAGATTGATGTCATCTATGTGTTTTGTTTTGGTTCTATTTGCATTTCAGAATTTTATTTTATTGTTTTCAAATATTTTATTAAATTTGGTTATTTATTTATACTGATATGCTTGAATTTGCCACCACTTAGCTTTATGATATGTGGATTGTGTCCATCACAGCCCATTTTAATATTGTTATCCTTTTCACTTTTGATAGATACAATTATTCTAAGAATTTTTGTCCAAATTATTTTTCAATTTATTTCTTTGCTTTTTAGAAATGTATTTGTTAATCTTGTTCAACTTATTTTTCATATTATTGCTTTGCATACCCCTCACATGAAATGTTTTTTAAAATTTCCAATACATATATACATATACAAGTTTCATTTATTTAATTTACAGTGTATCCCTAAATATTTATAAGGTGTTATTTTCATATGTTGCCGGTCAGGTGCTGGTCAGGTGCTGGTCAGGACCTGGGTCTGTGAAAACGGTGCCACGGATGAGAAAGAAAGAATAAGACAAGAAGAGAAACTGGGATCAGGGGACTCTCCATCTGATATGGATAGAAGTACATTTTATACTTCTTTCAAAATATATTTGTTTTTTAGGATAGTATTTCAAGGTGTTTTATATTCATGAATGTTAATTGCAGTCATAGAACTGTGGTGTTTATAAATTTTGCTTTTCCTTTGTTGTAAAATTTTAAGATTGTAAGCACAGTGCAGATTACAAAGTATTATATTAGAGAGGTGGGGGTGGGTAGTTTGCACAGTCCTGCTAATTTCTTATATTTTGGATCAGGTGGTTCAGCACCATATGGAGTTCTTAACCTTTTTTGTTCCACAGACCCCTTTGCCAGACAGATGAAAACCATGGACCCCTTACTAAGGCCACACTATACTGTGTATTATTTAATAAATACATCACCCCCACCCCAACACATCCTCATAAGAATGTTTTTCTTAATTTCAATTCAAGTTCACAGACCCCTTGTTAAAAACCCCTGCATTATCACTTAATCATGGCACTTGCTTTAGCTGTGCCCCAATTACTTCATCTTAACAAGTCCTGGGTTTAAGCAGAGCATGTCCTGGTTAGCCTTAGCTGCGATTTCTTAACCTAAAAGAAGTGTGGATAGAACTGTGAACGTGATTTCTCTGCAACAGTGGGTCCCGTTTTAAGTGGAGCAAATGATAGTTTACTGTGTCTATGAATTCTTAGTCATAGCAAATTCTGGTTTCATAATAGCATCTCCTCTTTAGCTATGCTTGTGATTTTTAATTCCAGTATATAGGTTTCCACCCAATCAGTGGACAATAGTTAAAATATCTGGTAGCACCAAGTTTTGAACAAGATGTGGGTCTTTAGAGGTATTTATGTATCACCAATGGGAATGTAAATTGTTAGAGCCTGAAAAATTTATTTATGAAGATGCATTTCAAATATCTCAAAACCCAACAATTCCATTCCAAGGTGTACAACCAAGAGAAATTCTTTCATGTGTATATCAGGAAACATGCAAGAGAAAGTCTATATCTTTACTATTCCCAGAAAAAAAAACCTGGTTGGGAATAAGGACCAATGTTCTTTAATAGGAGAGAGGATGCAATCAACTATGGTACACAACAGTATGGAATATTTCACAAAATAAAATAAACTATAACAATGTTCAAAAGCATGGCTGCATCTTAGCAATGTAATATTCAAGGGGACAAAATGGTTCAAAAGATTGCCTAGATCATGGTTATATTTTATAAGGTGAAAACATCAATATATAAAAATATGTATTGATGAAATAAAACTATATACATATAAGTAATGGAATACCTCAGAATTTAGTTTGGTTGTTTTGAATTTTTGGGTTGGAAAGATAGGATACAGGAAAATCACACATACACTAAAAAGTAGATTTAAAGATGGCCTTATATTTACAACAACAATGTATTTATTAACAATGAATTTTAAAATTGCATTTTCCCATTCAGCCACAGGCAGAGCTGTATAACAGACTGCCAAAATGATGTGGGTGTGTCTATGAAATGCAGACCATGGAGAGGCAAGCACTGGAGAAAGTGTGTATTAAATGGCAGCTGGATTACAAAAAGTGGGTGGAAGGGGAGACACTGAACTTTTAATTTTCAGATCCCCTCTCAAACTTACAATCAGATAATTCATTCAATCTCTGTGGAGAGAACTAAATGATGAGGCATGAAACTAAAACTGTTTATGGAAAATGGTACCTGATAGAAACTGGAGGTATAGGAAACATGATTTTCCAAGTTACAAAATTAATTAAATATATTGAACTACACTGAGAAGGGAAAAATAGAATCATATTGATAGGCTAAAAAATTACAGCTCCAATTTCTGTTATTTTCAGGAGGTAAATAAAATGATGTTAGGGCTGAAATAAAGGTGTGGACAAAGATATACCTGAAGTTAACCAATTCTGAGATGAATATTTTTTCTCATTTTAATATCTCTGAAATAAATATATGTGGTATTTTAAAATTAGTTATTTCTTACCATATTGGCATAGTTTATTAAACAGTAAATACCTTTTTCAGAGACATATAGAATAATGATACAACTTAACAATGACTGGCTCCTTAGATTGACAGATCAAAAGAAGTTCAGTGCAGCCCTAGTAATATATTAGATTAGCATTTCTTTTAAAATTATCCACAAAAAATCCTGGCAAAAACAAATTAGGTTATTTGAAAGGAAAAAAAGTGCCATAATACAATGCAAAACATATCTGCTCATTATAGCAACAAGGAAATTAATTCAAAGGAAAAAATATTAAAATAAGTGGAATATACATGAAAGATTATTGCAGAATCCTCTGACCTATATATATTTTCTACTACTGCTTCTCAAGGAAGCCTGTTAGAAATACAAATTACCTTGGCCCACCCCAGGCCTACTGAATCAGAATTGCTTGAGGTGGGCTGCTTGAATGTATATTGTAATGAATTCCTTAAGTGATTTCTAGGCCTTCTTAAAGAAGCACAGGGAACTGCAATTTAATTTCCAGTCCTCCAACTTCATTCCTTACACTCAGAGAGAAAAGTAATGGAAGGATAGAAATGTTTGAGATTATGACTGGGGAAGTTCTAAGAGAGAAAAGAGTGGGATGAAGCAGCGAAAAGAAAAATGAGGATTTGAATGGGGCAGAAATGAGAAAAATTAAACACAGGGATTGGCTATCCTATACCCCTGTAGTGTTGATAATTAAACAATGTCCAGAACCTAGTTTGTGTTTTGGGTGAAGAGCTCACAGGAGACTTGTATGTTATTCTACAGAAAGAAATTGGGAGCAGAGAAAAAAGAGGGAAGTTCATGATGGAAGAGTTTAATTGTTACATTTGAGCCAAAGATGGCCCCTGTGTTGGTACTGTGTGTTGTTCAGTCCTTCACAGCAGCTTGGGGCACTTTACTTCCCCAAAAAGCTTACCCTGATATGGAACTCAAATCCTTGCAAGTCCAGTTGGTTTAAAAATAGTCCAAATAAGTGTTTCTTATCCATTTATAGCAGATATGTTTTGCATACCCTACAAAACTGCTTCCAATATCTGCTATCCATAGAAAATGTGAAATCCTGTTGTTATAAGTTCTGAGACTAGGAAAACTCTGGCCAGAGACACCCCACCATGCTGACCCTGAGACATTGCTCTGAGGCATAAGCCTCCACTCCCAATGGCCCCTCTTTCTCTTCCAATGGTCTCTTGCAGCATCTGGAAGGTCCAGTGTTGGGAAGAATTGCCCCTTCTTGCTAGACTATTCAAGTGCCATCAAATAAATTTTGTGTGTTAGTATCAGTTAATGGTCAAATGTCTTAATCAAATCTGCAAACCTCAAAAGTGAATACACCAGAGTCTTGAATTGAGGATTATGATTAACCTGCAATACAAGGTTGTGATCAGAGGTCCTCAAAAAGAAAATCAGAACTCATAAAACATCACTGTCAACTTTTTATAACAATTTTCCCCTCAAAAAACACATACAGATCAGTAGAAAATTAGGTAATGGAGTGTATTTGGCAATGGATAATTTGGCAGATGACATGATATCACTTCAGGGCAAAGGAATTAAAGTGAAACATGTGTTTTCAATCACTTTTCCCTTTCTTATTATATCATGTGTAACCTTGGAGCAAACTGCATTTGTACAGAAATTTAAAAGACAATAGAATTATGCAAATTAATTTATAGTGCACATATTCTTGGAACCCAAAACTTTAACACCTGGTAGTATATTACAGACACACAGAGCAAAATTTCACAAGTTGGGGATGAATATTGCCAAAATAGAGGAGTTGAGAAATGTGTAACAATAAAAAGTTAGAAATAAATAAGTTCATGTCCCCAAATAGAATGTCTACATTGGTAAATGAAATTTCATTATGTAGATACAAAATGTTAAGAGAACAAAAGCTGTACCAAGACAGCTTACCCAGCCAGCCTGGGGTAAGAAAGGGAGTAACCGTGACCCAGAGTCTTCTGAGTTCAGGGCTGCTGTCATCTGGGGCCCTGGTACTTTGTGAGTGGAATTCCAGGCCTGCCCTTCACAGTGGGGGAAATTCTAGTCCATCACCTCTGTCTTGACCAGGAATCACAGAGTGTGTGGGATTCAGAAGCCACCAGCAAGAGCATTTTTATGCTCTTCTTGCTTTTAAGGCAGTTCTAAAGGTAGGCAAAACTGGGTGGGGACATTAATCCTAGAAGAAAATTACTTGAGAATACAAGACCTGATGATATTGACCTAAAAATTCAATAATCTTTGACCAATTATCCAAAGTTAAGCTGTATGGGTGATAGATTGTATGGGGTTAAAAGAAATAGTACTTATGGTCCCAGAGAAGGAGAACTAATTTGGGGAAAAGTATTACTGCTATTGTGGGGACAGGGAAGGAAACCTACATCTCCAAGCAAGTGAATGCTTGGGGGATGCATAAAATTATATTTGGGATGTGATGAAGCAGGAATAGTTGCCTTATTCTTAATTTGGCCTCTCACTCTTCCCAATTGTCCCTTACTGTCAAATTGCTATTTTCATAGGTCCTCATCATGTGTGCAAGTGTGTAACTGCAAGAAGCTAAGGTCTCAGGTTCCAGAAGCAGACTGGGTTAAAGAGTAATTATATCACTTTCTTGATGAGTGACCTTCAGCAAGTTATCCAGGCTTCATTTTTTCCTCTCTTTAGTGGAAGCTAAATTAGCTCTCATTTATGAAAGTAGTTTTTATGAATATATTTGATAATAAAAGTTAATGTTTAGATAATAATGTTTATTTTCACTATTATTGATATTATCTTGGATAGAAACATAACCTTAATGAGAACAATGTAAAATGGATTCTTTTTAGGAGCATTCTTTCTGCATGTAGATTGTTCTTTTCCTTCTCATATCATGCCCATGGTGAAATTGCATTGTAATACATAATTCTCATCTGTGAATACATTCCATTGAGAAAAGTAACAATGGATAAAAATATAGACTTCCTTGATCAGATATTTATCTTTACTGTAATAAGATCTCATTAATTCTAACATTTAGCAATGTTAGTGTCAGCACCTGTGTCAGCACCTGTGATTGTGTCAGCACCTGTGGTTCAGGTGCTGTGAGCCACAAACCCACTGATGTAGAATTGGTTGCAGCATTCACAGACCTTCATTCTAGGGAGAGAGCAAAGACAGTCAAGAGCCCATCAGGATGTAGCCACCTCCATGAATCCTGCAGTAGTAAAATTGATGTCCAGAAAGAAATGTTATGAATGTGAGGGCTCCCTTTATAGACAAAATTTAATTGTTGCTTTGCTTTGTATTTTTTTTTCTAGAACTAAGGAGAAAAACACAATAGCAGAATGATGAAGGAAAAAAATGAAACCAAAAATAAAATGACAAAATAGTACTGAAGACAAAAGATTAGAAACACTAGTTAGATGAAAAGTTTATGAAAGGAACAGGGTAACCACACAGCTGGGTGGAAGACTGGGATAAGTTTTAAAAGATAGAAATGCTCTGTCTCAGTGGTTAGAAGGGTAGGACAGATGCAGAATTCTTTGAGCTCAAAGTGACAACTGAATTCCAAGGGAGAGGTGAGGGGCAAGTAGCCTTTGTTGTAGGTGCACCAGAAAGAAGTCACTATGGTGAAAACCAGTAATAATAGGTCAGTCTGCAAATGAACAGCATCAATCATCTACAAGGTAAAGGGAAAGGAGAGATGATAAAGCAGCCCAAACCAAAGAAGCATCAGCATTCTCACTACTTGAATGTACTTGTTGGAAGAATTTTCCATCAATTGTCTAATCCTCTTATATTCTGAAAGAGTTGTGGACATTTTGCCTCAGGATATTTTTAATTCAGCATATGCTGAATTTGGCTTTGGGAGCTTAAAATCATTTTGTGTATTTGTGTCTGTGTATATTATTTCCTCACACAAAGATATTATGAATATACAATTATGTACATTCATATTTTAATCAATCTTATTGATACATGCTAATAATTCATACAACCCATCCAAAGTATATACAATGAATAGTATTTGGTATAATCACATAGTTATGATTTCTTCATCTCAATTCATTATTACAGCATGTTAATTATTCCAATAATAAGAGTAATAATAAATAACAAAAAACAAAAACTCTACACCTTAATAATCACCTCTCAATTTCTCTATGCTTTGCTTGCCACACATGGCTGTTATTTCATTTCCATATCTCTAATTTATTTTGCACTCTCATATTTGGTTGAGCAGATCTTGCTATATATTGGACACATTTTCATATAGGTTTCTTTTTCTTTTGTTTTTCCTATGAACAGTTCATATATAAACACAAAGGGCCTGCTCTGATTTTAAAGGAAAGACATAATCCAGAGAGTCCAGTGAAATTTGGTTAGCATTGCTTATTGTGCAGTCAATCAATATTCAGATTCTGATTTGAATCATTATGGTTCCCTATAAAAAGACTAATGTGAAAAAAGGTTTCATTTACACTAATGACTATAGAGTATTCTCATTAATGATAAATCTATTTCTAGGAACATGTGCTATAGTAGAATCCTTTAATTTTGGAAAGAATGATGCATCCAGAAATTGGACTACCATGCTGCTTTAAAAAGAATGCAGTACATTTTAATAAAGAGGAAAACAGGTCCAAAATAGAGGATGGTTGTGTTCTAAAGAGAGAGCAGTTCACCAGGTGGCTATAACACATGGAGGGGTAATGTTTCCCAATGACATATGACATTAAGCAGCAAAACCCTTGCTGGGTAGACCCTCTTCCCAACATGGCTCTCACTCTAAAGAGTTCAAACTATCATACTAATTCTATTAAAACCCCCTAGATGGGAACTGCTGACAAAGGCAGGAGATGATTTATTAGGGAATCTGAATTTATGCAATTCAAAATTAAACTCTTATTCTTAAGTAAAAATTCTGCTGGTCTCCAGCATCTGTGTTTTCTACTCAATCCTGGAAAAAAATGTGGGTCATGAAATAAACTAAAGATTTCAGCTGATAAAGCTACCATTTAATCCAACACAATTAGGAAGAAAACATACAAATATGCAAACATAATTAGGGGCTCTATCTTCCAGTACCTTGACTACTGTTGCCTGGCTTAGTCATGTTTCCCTTTGAGTGACCACTCCAGTTAACCCTGCCTTGTGCATAACCACAACTAGCATGGCCTGTGCGTCCATACAGTTTGAATAATAGCCACCCATAGCTTCTGTGAATGATCACTGGCACTTTTTCTCCAAATGGCCCCTGCCTCTTCTCCATAAGGTCCCTTGCCCTTTTATACTTCATAATTTAATAGCAAATCCTGTATATCCATATCACTTGGATGATAAGGAGCTGTCATTCTCTCTTCTGCTTTTCATTCTGTATAGTTTGAATCTTCAGATTCCAAGTGTACATAGGGAAGAACTACCCCACCCCTCTGGGTCATAATAAAGGCATGAGCCTGAGACCCACATGTGCTTCTTCACCCCCTGCCTCCTCCATGAACCCTCACAGGAGCCTAAATTAGGAAAGCCCTCATTCTCCCTAGTCTTGTCCAAAACCACACCCAACTCAGATTTTATTAATGCCATTCTAGAAAAGCATACTATATGCTCTTCTCATTATATGGTGTGTGTGTTTAAAAGGAAGGAGAAGAAAAATATCTAGCATTTACATATTCAAATATATAGGTTTTGAGTTTACATTCAGATTTGCTTTTGGAGAACTGGGGATAGAAGCTTATGATAAGGCCAACATGTGATAAAATGTTCTAAGAATAAGAAAAAATATCATTTATTTTTTAGTAGATATGTGAGCCAAGAGCTGTGTCAAGTACTTTATCCTTAACAGGAAACTATGGCTCAGAGAACTTCCTAAATGATCTTTATAAAATTACACAAGGAGTAAGAAATGGGGGAAAGGAATAAAACACTCAGATGTATTTGATGTTGACGTTGTTGCTTTGTATCACTACAGTGTCTTCTGCCAATTAGACCTTTGTCAAATTCCTTACTCCCCCATTCCCTTATATTTTTCCTGACCATATGTGTTTCAGTATAAAAATATTATAAAATGATCATTGGGCTTTCCATACATGACTTTAAAATTGAACATTAGAAGCATAACATTGACTAATAAATTCATGAAAATCTTCAGATAAGGGCAGAATTTTCTAATTGGTTCATGCATTTCTATTTTATTTTTTGTTTACAATACTGCATTAAGCACAGACAACCCTGCAATTCAAAAGAAAAATTAGGACCTTGACAAAATCTAATATTCAGCTGTTACTCTTTCAGAGACTATGGTGTATAGTTCCTGTGCAATTTCTCTTGTTCCAGCACCCTTTACATGCTATGTGCTTTTCTGTTCTTCTCTCCATTTTTGTTATTCTGCTCTCACAGGATCCTTCTATGTTATATTCCCCAATATTTCTGTCTCTGAATCATTTCCTCTCTGATCTCTTTTTTTACCTTATATTTTATTTGTAACTTCTTGTTCGAAAGATTGTAGCTGTCTTCCAATTTCTTACTTGTGTGACCCTTACATTTTCACTGTGCCTACAATTCTTCAATTGCTTTCTACAACCCAATTCCACCAGAATCTCAACCTGCTCAACCATAATGGCCTACATGGGAGAGGAAAGCTCAGTCCCCTTGGGTTACTGGAATCCTAGCCAAGATGTTCCTGAACACTCACCTGTGATGGTGGAAAGGCAACCCTGACTCTGTAGAAGCTAAACTACTGAATGCCCTTGTCATTACAGAAAGCTAATGAGAGGGGAAGAAGAAATCAGACTAGGTGACTACTGGATGGATTAAGTCTGATCAGATGGGAAATCTACTCCACAGGCAAACTGACAAAACCCTTCAACTCCTCTTCCACTATCTACTGCCATTCTCTGATAGGGATAATTGACATTTAATCAGTCTAATAAAAAGTGGTTAGCAAACGCAATCTATGCCTCACATTCCAATCCCAAAACAACTCCATATTGAAACTAAGACCTGTCATTGTGTGAAGGGAAAAAATGTCCTGACACACCAAATTAATGTCAACATCTAGTTTGTGGTTTGGGTTTCTAATATATAGGGAACAAAAGTGTTTGAAAGTCCAAGCTGTGGTGTTACTCTATGCTTTTTTTCACTTTTTAAAAATTTTTTATTGAAGTATATCATTCATATATAAACATACATAAACAATAAATGTATAATAATAGTTGTGAACTTACAAAATGAACATATATAACACCATACAGGGCTCTCACACCTGACCCTACCATCAGTACCTTGCATTGCTGTGAAACATTTTTAAATATGATTCAAGGGCATTCTCAAAGTATTACTATTAACCAAAGTATCTTACATTTCATGTATTTTTCCCCAACCCACCCTATTATTATTATTTTATATCATTTATACATGAAGATACATAAACAATAAGTGTGTAGTAAAAGTTGTGAACTTACAAAGCAAACATGCATAACATCATACAGGGCTCCCATACACCACCCCACCACCAACACCTTGCATTATTGTGAGACATTTATAAATTATGGAAGAATATCATCAAAATTTTACTATTAACTATAGTCCTGATCTTACATTTGCTGTATTTTCCCCCCAGCCCACCCTATTATTATTTGTTAAATATATTTTTATGACAGAAGATGTAAACTTACAAAATGATCATGCATATGTGCAGTATTCCCATAAAATACCCCTCTATCAACACACCGCACTGTGGTGGAACAGTTGTCACAGATTATGAGATAATATCAACAGAGTATTACCAGGTCCATAGCATATATTTGGCACACTTTTTCCATACTATACCATTATCAATACAGTAAATCTTTGGCATAGATGCTTGAATATTACATTACTCTTAATCCTAGTCCATAAATCACTCCAGTTGTATTTTTCCCATGCTTCTACACATTCCAACCACCATGAATTAGTGACATACATCTGAATTAGCTCAAAAGAGACACTTTTGCATCTGTACCATCAACCACAATTCTCATCCTTCTCTGGGTTTACTGTGTTATTCAGTTCCTAGATTATTCTCTAGTTTTCTTTCAATTGGTATTTACATCCCTAAACTAACATTTTCAGCTACATTCCCATTTATAAACCAGCTGTTACTCACTATAATGTCTTACTATCAACTCTAAACATTTTCACACTTTTACAGTAAAGTTAATGAAAACTTCTACATACATTAAATATCAGAAGTCCATCTCTGTCCTCCTCTTATCTCCTTTAAGAAACCACAACCTACCACCAGGTCTTGAAGATGTTTTCCTACATTTCCTTCAAGAAGCTTTATGGTTCTTTCTTTAATATTTAGGTTTCTGATTGATTTTGACTTAATATTTGTATAAAGTGTGAGATAGGGGTCCTTTTTTCTTCTTTTGGCTCTGGTTATCCAGTTCTCCCAGAACCTTGTTGAATGGAATGTTCTGTCTGTACTGGGTGGGTTTGACAGGGTTGTCAAAAATCAGTTGACTCGGGGGACAGAGCTGATTTCCCTAGCGACCCAGGGATAAGACCCAGGCTGCTGCAGATCCAGGAAGAAGGGACACTTCCCAAAAGAGGGAGGGTTCTGTTGGAGGACAGGGAAGGGTATTTTTTTTATTTTTAGACATCGATCTGGCTGCCTGCCCCAACCCATAGCTTTGGGGAGCAGATAAGCCAACCTGAAGCAGCATCAGGCTGAGAGCAGATGCAAATCTGTACTCAAACTGATTTACTTAGCAACCCGGTGACGCTCAAGCTCGGCTCCAGAAGGGGCAGAATCGGCCATCTTTAGCACTCTGCACAGACTAACATCAGAGCTACAGCTACCTTGGGGAGACCAGGAAGTGGGGCGTGCTTGATTAATTTCCACGGGCCCAGCTAGGGTCCTTCCGTAAGGGGGTTGGTCTAGAAGAGGAATTTTTTTGGGTCCTGTATTTTGCTAAAAAATAAAATTAAGGTCATATACTGTTCATCCTTCATTGAGGTTGGTGGGCCACACTGTGGGAGATGTTTGTGTGGGATGTGGTGGGAGGTGTGGGAGGTGGGCAACATGGGAATCCCAGTGGGTTCCGTGTAATATTTTAGGTAATCTAAGCACCTCTTAAAATATATGTATATATATATATATATAAATAACATTTTTGTAAGCAAATACACATATATGCATATATATTTATGTATCATTTTGCAAATGTTTGTATGTATTGTGAGAATTTTGATTTTTACCCATAATAAAAAAATAAAAAAATAAATAAATAAATAAAAAATTAAATTAAAAAAAAAAGTGAGGTCACTTCAATAAATGAAAAATAAATTCTTAATTTAGTTTAATAGTTAAAAGCTGTTTCAGGACCTGCATATAGAACCCTGTGGGGAAATTGATTGATAAACACAAGTAGGCAGGAAGGATCCATGTGGACCCTAGGGAAATCATTGACCCCCCCTTAGCTCTGTTTGACTGCTTGCCTGTGTGGATCTTTGGTTTCTCTCTGTTTCTTTCTAGTCCCTTATTTTCTTTCCTCTTTCCTCCCCCTTTCTTTTTTCTTCCATCTTTTTTTAAAATTAGGTGCTGCTAGCTTGTCGCTTCTTTGCTGTGCTTCTTTTTCAGTAACTTCCCACTCGCTGTATATATTGATTTTGTATTACAAACTATCGCTTATCCTTCCTGCATCTTTCTCCCTTCGGTTTCCTGTTGTGGCTCTTAGATACAACATTTATTCATAGGCCCACAACTCAAGGGTGTCAATTTCTATTCCATCTATTTTGTTTTCTTCTTTTTTTTTATTAGCATTAACTTTTTCCTCTCAGACCTTTCTTTACTATTTCTCTCCCTCCTCATAATTCTAGCCTTCTAAATCACTATATATATATCCCCCCCTTTGTTTTCCCAGTCCATTGCAGGAAATCCATTTATTTTCCTAGTACTCTACACTACCTACACAAGTTAAATATTCATCTCAATAAGTCTCATTTTGCCCCTCTTCTGACTTTTATCAATATTACTATTATACTTCTGCCTTCCTTACATCTTTTGATTCCTCTGGCCCTAACCTTTTGCCTTCAAGGGAACATAGAAAGAAGTAAGGAAATAAAATAAGAAGTAAAACTGCCAAAGAGAAAACTTAGCAGAACCACCAGCTAAATAAAACTCTAGAGGATAGAAAAAAGCTAATCAACTGAACAAACCCATCAAGATAATATGATGACCAGAGGGCAACAGAAAAATACAAATGACTCTGAGAAACTGGAAAACATTGACCAGTCCAATGCATAAAATAAAAACCAGGAAGCAATACAGAACATCGACCAATTAATCAAAGCTATCCAAACAAATATCATGAACCAACTTAAAGAACTGAAGGAAGAGATTAAGGATATAAAGAAGACACTGGGAGAACATACTGAAGAAATAGCAAACATGCCTAAAAAGGTAATTGATATGATGGTGAACAATGGCACAAGCCAAGTAATGAAAAAGATGCTGGATTCACATAGCAGATTTGAACAGGCAGAGGAAAGAATTAGTGATATGGAAGACAATACAGCTGAAATCAAAGAGATTGTAGAAGAGATAGACAAAAATATAGAAAAAATCCAGCATGGACTCAGGGAATTAACCGATAATACAAAATGCACAAACATACGCATTAAGGGCATCCCAGAAGGAAAAGAGAAGGGAAAGAGAACAGAAGAGTGTTGAAGGAAATAATGGCTGAAAACTTCCCAATGTTATTGAGAGAGATGGATGTGCAAATCCAGGAAGCACAGCCCACCCCAAATACTATAAATCCCAACAGGCCAACTCCAAGACATATACTTGTCAAAATATCCAATGCTCAAGACAAAGAGAAAATACTCAAGGCAGCAAGAGAAAAGAGAACCATCACATACAAGGGAAGCACAATAAGATTAAGTGCTGATTTCTCAGCTGAAACCATGGAGGCAAGAAGACAGTGGTATGACATAGTCAAAACACTAAATGAAAAACTCTCCCAGCCGTGAGTTCTCTATCCAGTAAAATTGGCATTCAGAAATGATGGAGAGTTCAAAATATTCACAGATAAACAGCAATTAAGAGAGTATGTCAAGAAGAAAGCAGCACTTCAAGAAATACTAAAGTAATCTCTACAAGTTGAAAGGAAAAAACAAGGGAGAGAGAGTTGGAGGTGAGTTTAAAAACAAATGAAAAGACAAAAAGAGAAACAAAACAACATATGACATACATTAACCCAAAGAAAAAATGGCTGAAGTAAGAAATTTGTTACGAGTAATAACACTGAATGTTAATGGATTAAATTCACCAATCAAAAGACACAGATAGGCAGAATGGATAAGAAAATATGATCCTTCTATTTGCTGTCTACAAGAAACCCACCTTCAACCCAGGGATTCAAGGAGGCTGAAAGTGAATGGCTGGAAAACCATTTTAAAAGCTAACAATAGCCAAAAAAGTGCAGGAGTAGCTATTCTAATATCAGACAAAATAGGCTTTAAATGCAAACTATTGTAAGAGACAAAGATGGACACTACATATTAGTAAAAGGACTAATCTCTCAAGAATAGCGAACAATCATCACCATTTACACACCTAACAGGGGTGCCTCAAAATATGTGCGGCAAACTCTGGAAAAACTAAGAGGAGAAATAAATGTCTCTAAAATTATAGCAGGGGACTTCAACACACCAATATCATCATTAGACAGAACATCTAGACAGAGAGTCAATAAAGAAACTAAGGCACTCAACAATACATTAGAAGATCTGGACTTAATAGACATATACAGAACACTACACCCAAATACAGCCGGATTTACATTCTTCTCCAGTGCACATGGAACATACTCCAAAATAGACCACATGCTAAGCCACAGAACAACACTCAATGAATTCAGAATGATTGAGATTATACAAAGTAATTTCTCTGACCCAACGGAATGAAGTTGGAAATCACTAAGGGCCAGAGAAACAGGTTAGGCACAAGGATATGGATGTTAAACAACACACTCTTAGACAAACAGTGGGTCAAAGAGGAAATCTCAAAAGAAATCAGTAACTACCTTGAAACTAATGAAAACGACAACACAACATATCAAAACCTATGGGATGCAGGAAAAGCAGTCCTGAGAGGGAAGTTCATAACCATAAATTCATATATTAAAATAGAAGAAAGAGCTAAAATTGAAGACCTAACTGCACACTTGGAGGAATTGGAAAAACAACAACAAACTAAACCTAAAGAAGTAGAAAGCAGGAAATAACAAAGATTAGAGCAGAACTAAATGAAATAGAGAATAAGAAAGCGCTGGAAACAATAAACAAAACCAAGAGTTGGTTCTTAAAAATATCAATAAAATTGACAAGCCCTTAGCTAGACTAACAAATAAAAAGAGAGAACAGATGCAAACACATAAAATAAGGAATGAGCAAGGCAATATCACTACTGACCCCACAGAAATAAAGAGTATCATAAGAGGATTCTTTGAAAAACTATATGCAAACAAGAATGACAATTTAGAGGAAATGAACAAGTTTCTAGAAACCCACAAACAGCCGACATTGATGAAAGAAGAAATAGATGAACTCAACAGTCCAATTACAAGTAAAGAGATTGACTCAGACATCAAAAACCTCCCAAATAAGAAGAGTCCAGGACCAGATGGTTTCACAGCTGAATTCTACCAAACATTCCAGAAAGAACTAACACCAATTTTACTTAAGCTCTTCCAAAAAATAGAAGTAGAAGGAATATTACCTAACTCATTCTATGATGCCAACATTACCCTAATACCAAAACCAAATAGAGATACCACA
This sequence comes from Tolypeutes matacus, assembly GCA_026826555.1. Lineage (NCBI taxonomy): Eukaryota > Metazoa > Chordata > Mammalia > Cingulata > Chlamyphoridae > Tolypeutes > Tolypeutes matacus. The sequence goes on from JAKSZT010023011.1 coordinate 509,582, forward strand.
AGAAAGGAAAATTACAGACCAATTTCTCTAATGAACCTATATGCTAAAATCCTTAAGAAAATACTTGCTAATCACATTCAACAACATATCAAAAGGATTATACACCATGACCAAGTGGGTTTCATCCCGGGTATGCAAAGATGGTTCAATATAAGAAAATCAATCAATGTAATACACCACATAAACCGATTGAAAGAAAAAACTCACATGATCATCTTTATAGATGATGAAATAGCATTTGACAAAATACAGCACACTTTCCTCATAAAAACACTACAAAAGATAGGAATCAACGGAAACTTTCTGAAAATGATGAAGCCATTTTCAATAGTGAAATCATATAAGCCTTCCGTCTGAGATTGGGAACAAGACAAGGATGCCCACTATCACCACTCCTATTTAATATTGTCTTAGAATTACTTGCACGAGCACTGAGACAAGAAAATGACATAAAAGGCAACCAGATTGGAAAAGAAGAAGTAAAAATTTCATTATTTGCAGATGACATGATCCTATACATAGAAAGCCCTGAGAAATCTACAACAAGGCTTCTAGAACTTATAAAGGAGCTCAGTAATGTTGCAGGCTATAAGATCAATGCTCAAAAATCAGTAGCATTTTGTACACCAATAACGAGCAAACTGAGGAGAAAATCAGGAAAAAATACCATTTACAATAGTAAATAAAAGAATTGAATACCTAGGAATAAATTTAACTAAAGATGTAAAGACTTATATACAGAAAACTACATAACACTGTTAAAGGAAATCAAAGAAGACTTAAATAAATGGAAAAATATTCCCTGTTCATGGATAGGAAGGCTAAACATCATCAAGATGTCTATCCTACCCAAACTAATCTACAGATTCAATGCAATCCCAATAAAAGCCAACATTGTGTTTTTTAAGGAACTGGAAAAACTAACCACAAAATATATTTGGAGAGGCAAGAGGCCCCGAATTGCCAAAGACATATTGAAAAAGAAAAATGAACTAGGTGGTATCACACTACCAGACTTTAAAACATACTACAAAGCTACAGTGGTCAAAACTGTGTGGTATTGGCACAAGGATAGACCTACTGACCATTGGAACCTAAAAGAGAGTTATGATATAGATCCTCGCATACATAGTCATCTGATATTTGACAAGGCCACGAAGCCCACTCAGTTGGGAGAGAATGGCCTCTTTAACAAGTGGTGCTTGGAGAACTGGATATCCATATCCAAAAGAATGAGAGAAGAATGCCATCTCACACCTTATACAAAAATCAACTCAAGATGGATCAAAGATCTAAATATAAGAGCACAAACCATAAAGATCTTGGAAGATAATGTAGGGAAGCTTCTACAGGACCTTGTAATAGGAAATGATTTCATGAACATCACATCCAAAGCACGAGCAGCAAGAGAAAAAATAGATAAATGGGACCTCATCAAAAAAAAATTAAAACTTCTGCACCTCAAAGGATGTTATCAAGAAAAATAAAGGCAGCCTACCCAATGGGAGAAAATATTTCGCAACCATATATCTGATAGGAGCCTAATATCCTGCATATACAAAAAATTCCTACACTTTGAAAATAAAAGGACAAACAACCCATTTAAAAAATGGGCAAGTGTCCTGAAAAGACACTTGTCCAAGGAAGAAATACAAATGGCTAAAAATCACATGAAAAAATGCTCAACATCGCTTGCTATCAGGGAAATGCAAATCAAAACTACAATGAGATACCATCTTATACTCATCAGAATGGCAGCTATTAAAAAAACAGCAGACACTAAATGTTGGAGAGGATGTAGAGGAATAGGAACCCTCATCCACTGCTGGTGGGACTGCAGTATGGTCCAGCCACTGTGGAGGACAATTTGGCGGTTCCTCAGAAAACTAACAATAGATCTTCTCTATGATCCAGCAATTCCACTGCTGGGTATATACCCAGAAGAACTGAAAGCAAAGACACAAACAGATATATGCACACCAATGTTCATAGCGGCATTGTTCGCCATTGCCAAAAGTTGGAATCAGCCCTGGTGCCCATCAACAGATGAATGGATAAGCCAAATGTTGTACATACATACAATGGAATATTACTCAGCTGTAAGAAGGAACAAAGTGCTAACACATGGAATAATGTCGATGAATCTTGAAGACCTTATGTTGAGTGAAGCAAGCCAGGCACTGAATGATGAACAGTATATTACCTCACTGATCTGAACTGAAGAAAGTGAGCAGTCTCTGAGAACCATTGTCTGAAAAATAGGTTAACAAAGAGAGTAAGAGAAGAGCAGGCTTTGAGACATCACCCATATGGACATAATCTATGGTAAAGGGATAGAGTGTGGTTGCAGGTGGGGGATGGGGCAGAAGAGTGGTGGTGTTCCTGAGTTTGGTGGTGAAGCACTGGCTGGTGGGTGGATTAGGAAGGGCAGGTTCAAATTCCCAGGGCATGTAATTTTGAATCTTGACATTCCATGGGTTGGGATAGGGTGGTATCATGGGTCCTGGGAGGTTGGGGGGAAGGGAACAATCAAGATCTAATGGGGTGTTTGGTGGTCATGGGGAAGGTTTTTCATTACCTTACAGTAATGGACACAGGACATGGTAAATATCATCAAAATTATTAAACTGTATCATCTAAATTGTAAACTATACTGTAAATCATTTACAATGTTTAGTTGCTACATTTTGCTTTCTGTATAACAGTTATAACAATACTAACATCCAAAAAAAAGCGGGGGGGCTAATATGGGGTGGGGAAGGGGTGGTGGTTTGGTATCTGGGAGTCTCCGGCACTCCATGTGTGACTTTGCTGTGACCTAAAAATTCTTTGAAAATTAAATGAAAATTTGGGAGACAATGGGGATTGAGAGGGGGAAGATGTCACGGCATACTGGATATTCGATAACACAGTGATAAAAGGAAGGAAAACAAATGAAAAGAGAAAGAAAAAAAGGAAGAAGAAATATATATATATTTAAAGGCATTTCCTTTGGTTTTTTGCCCATTTTTTGAATGTCCCAATCTGCTAATTATATTTTGTTTTGGTTTTTTTGTTTGTTTCTTTGATTATTTCTTTTTGTTTTTTTTCTTCTTGTTTTTTTTTTTTTTTCTTCTCTATTTTTTTTCCCCTGGGTTTCCTTATGTTTGTCTCTTGCATATAAACTTATCATATTTGTTTCTTTTTCCTAGTAAATGTATTTGATTATTTTATGGACTACATGTTCATGGAGGATTTGGATCACAGAAGGGTTACAACGGGTACTGCAGGGGATTATTGGTGGGGGGTGTCTGGGAGGGGGGATTCATGAGAATTAGTTCATCTGAATATACATGAAGATATACAAAATCGTTCTAAAGATCAAAAGATGGGGCATGGTCACGATGGGTGGACAATCACACAATAAATGAGGGAATTGGAATTCCTAGCATGGAGAGCTCTGCCACAGTCTCCAAGGGAGCAGCAATATTCCTCTGAGTGCAGGGACAGTGTCTGTCAAAAGAGGATGACCCACTGATGTGTTCTTTTTTTGATGACTACCGTTGTGAGTCTTTGCTCTTGTAACTGAGACTTAGCTTGCAGTTGTGGGGTGCCTAAGGTTTGCCACCTAAGAGCTTCTTTGTTGCTCAAATGTGGCCTCTCTCTAAGCCAAACTCAGCATATGATTGCATTACCTTCCCCCCAATGTGGGACATGGCTCCCGGGGATGAGCCTCCCTGGCAACAAGGGATTAATACCAAGTGCCAACTGGCAACACAAATGGAAAAAGACCTCGAATAAAAGTGGGAAAAGGTAAAGATAAATGAGTTCAAGTGGCTAAGAGACTTCAAAGAAAGTTGGGAGGTCATCCCAGAGGTAACTCTTATGCACACCTCAGTAGGTGCTCATAGAATATCTAAGTGCCTAGCACTCCACACAGAGGGGCTCCTGAGAGCTCTGGAGACACCCAGGTCCTATATAATGGAGGATATCCCCAGAGACTGATGCCTTATCAGTGGGCTCTATTTTGGAATCTCTGCTCCTGAGAGTGACAGAATTGGACTCAAATAAGTCCTCCCTGCACATGGTTCATCAGTCCCTTCTATTCAAAACCTATATGTGATGCAGAAGTTTTTAGGTATACTTCTAGAGACTGGAGCCTCTGGCCTACCTATGTGCCAGGGAGTGTGGAATCTCATTGGAGCTGCAATTCCTACCCTACAGCTCAATGGACTCATCCAAGTCACCTGGCGAGGAGACAATGATGGGCAACGGCCATCCCAGGGAATGGAGAGGGCCTGCTTCTGAAGGAAGGATCATCCCACCCACCATATCCATGGGATATAAGCCCTCTCTCACTTGGAGGTGGAGTGGACATCACCATCCCAGACCCCTCAGGATTGGGGGAAGAACTATGGGCTAGAGTGGACTTGATGGTATTCTGTTGTTCACATATGGAGATTCTAGCAATGGAAGAAATTATAACAGTGAGGTGGAGCCGGTGGCCACTGGACACTTTTGGGACAGGGAGGGGATGTGCAGTTGAAGTACAGGGGCTTCTTTGGGATTTGGAGGTTGTCCTGAGTAGCATTGTGGCAACGGATGTAGGCCATTTTAAATCAGCACACACCACTCAGAACGGTGTGGGAGAGAGTGTGGTCTACGATGTGAACTGTGGTCTATGGTTGGTGGCAAGACCCCAGGATGTGTAAGCCCATTGAAGGTGGTGGGCCACACTAGTGGGAGATGTTTGTGTGGGATGTGGTGGGAGGTGTGGGAGGTGGGCAACATGGAAATCCCAGGGGGTTCTGTGCAATATTTTGGGTAATCTAAGCACCTCTTAAAATATATTTATATATATATATATATATATAACATTTTTGTAAGCAAATGCACTTATATGCATATATTTATATATCATTTTACAAATAGTGGTATGTATTGTGAAAATTTTGATTTTTACCCACAATAAAAAATAAATTAATTAAAAAAAAAAACAGTTGACAATAGATGTGAAGGTGTCTTTCTGAATGATCTGTTTAGTTCCTTTGGTCTATGTGTCTGTCTTTATGCCAGTACCATGCTGTTTTTTGTTTGTTTGTTTTTACCACTGTAGCTAAATAATATGATTTAAAGTCCAGAAGTGAGAGTCCTCCAACTTTGCTTTTCTTTTTTTAAGATGTTTCTGGGTATTCAGGATGCTTACCTTTCCAAATAAATTTGATAATTGTGTTTTCCATTTATTTTTTAAAATGCTGGTGAAATTTTTATCAGGATTGCATTGAATCTATATATCAATTTGGGTAGAAATGCACAAATGTTATTTAGTCAATGTTTGGGCATGGAATGTTCTTACAATTATTTAGGTCTTTGATTTCTTTTAACAATGATTTGTAGTTTTCTGAATACAAGTCCTTTACATCATTGGTTAAGTTTATTCCTAAATATTTGATTCTTTTAGCCACTATTGTACATGGATGTTTCCCCCTGACTTCCTCCTTAGATTGTACATTACTAGTGTCTTTTAAAACCTATTTCACCTGATGTAAGTATTGCTACTCTGGCTTTTGTTTGTTTTTTACTGCATGTGTGGAATATCTTTTTCCAGCCTTTCACGTTCAATCTAATGGTATCCTTGGGTCTAAGATGAGTCTCTTGCAGACAGCATATAGGTGGCTCATATTTTCTTATCCATTCTGCCAGTCTGTGTCTTTTGATTGGGGAGTTTACTAAATTAACATTCAATGTTATTATTGTAAATGCAGTTCTTATTTCACCCATTTTGACCTTTGGGTTTTATCTGTCATATTTTGTTTTCACCACCTTTTGATACTTTTAATTACTTTTACTGGAAAAAAATTCATTTCTAGATTTTCTTCCAAGCCTCTCTTTCCTGTCTTTTCTTTTCAGATTGTAGCACAACCTTTAGTATATCCTGCAAAGCCCATCTATAGGTTACAAACTCTCAGTTTCTTTTTGCCTATGAATATTTTAAAGTCACCCTCATTTTTGAAGGGCAATCTTGCTGGATATAAGATTCTTGGCTGGAAGTTTTTCTCCTCCATTATCTTAAATATATGATAAAACTGTCATCTTGCCTCCGTGGTTTCTGAGTGAGAAATCAGCACTTAATTTGATTGGGTAACCCTTATATGTTATGTATTGCTTTTCTCTTGCTGGTCTCAGAGTTGCCTCTTTGTCTTTGGCATTTGACATTCTGATTAGTATGTGTTTCCAATTTGGCCTATTCAGATTTATTCAAATGGGCATACATTGTGCTTCTTCGACAAAGATAACTATGTCCTTCAATAGGATTGGGAAATTTTCTACCATTATATCTTCAAATATCCCTTCTCTCCCTTTTCCCTTCTCTTCTCCTTCTAGGACACACATGACACATATATATGCAAGTTTCTTGTTGTCACTTAGTTCTTTGAGACTTGTTCAATTTTTTCCATTCTTTCCTTCATCTGTTCTTTTGTATGTTCACCTTTGGAGGCTATTTCCTCAAGCTCACCAATCATTTCTTTTGCCTCAAATCTGCTATTATATGATTCCAGTGTATTTTTAATTTCATTTATTGCACCTTTCTTTCATGTAAGGTCTATTTTTCCATGTATGCTTTAAATTCTTTGTGCTTATCCAATATCTTCTTAATATCCTTAATCTCTTTAACCATCTCATTGAATTTTTTTAACTTATTTTGTACATTTAATAATTGAAAATATAAACAATTAAAACTTAAAAGAACACACAGTTGAATAGAAACTTATATTTCTCAATTAAATGTACTGGATACATATAAATTGTTTTGGAATCATACAATATGTTACACAATATATTTGATTCATAGTAATGCAATTATACAGTATTTGTCCTTTTGTGTCTGGCTTGCTTTTCTCAACACAATGTCCTACAGGTTGTCCATGTTGTCATATGTTTTACATCTTCATTTCTTCTTACTGTTGCATAATATTCCTTTGTGTGAATAGACCACTGATTGTTTATCCATTCTTCTGTTGATAGACACCTGGATTCTTTCCATCTTTTAGCAGTCATGAATAATGTCCCTATGAACATTGGTGTGCAGATATCTGTTCCTGTCAATGCTCTCAGTTCTTCTGGATGTATACCCAGTAGTGGTATTGCAGGGTCACATGGCAAGTCCATATTCAACTTCTTTAGGAACAGCCAAACACTCCTCCACAGTGGTTTTACCATTATACATTCCCACCAACAGTGAATGTGTTCCTATCTCTTCACATCCTCTCCAACACTTGTAGTTGTCTGTCTTTTTAACAGTGACTATTCTGGTAGGTGTGAAATGATATCTTATTGTAGTTTTGATTTGCATTTCCCTAATCATTGGTGATATTTAGAATTTCTTCATGCATTTTTTGCCATTTGTATTTCTTATTTGGACAAATGTCTATTCAAGTCTCTTGCCCATTTTTTAATTGGGTCATTTGTTTTTTTATTGTTGAGTTGTAACATTTCTTTATGTAAACTAGATATTAAACCCTTATCAGATATGTGATTTCCAAATCCTTTCTTTCATTGTGTTGGCTGTCTTTTCACCCTTTTGACAAATGCCTGTGAGGTGCAAAAGTGTTTAATTTTGAGGAGGACCCATTTACCAATTTCTTTTTGTTGTTGCACATGCTTTGAGTGTAAGGTCCAAGAAACCCCCACCTATTACGAAGTCTAGAAAATGTTTCCTTACATTTTCTTCTAGTAGTTTTATGGTCCTGACTTTTACATTTAAGTCTTTAAATCACTTTGAATTGATTCTTTTGTAGGGAGTGAGATAAGGGTTCTCTTTCATTCTTTTGGTTATAGATATCCTGTTGTCCCATCACCATTTGTTGAAGAGACTGTTTTGTCCTGTTAACATAAATTTGGTAGGTTTGTCAAAAACCAGTTGACTGTATAGGTGAGGGTTTATTTCTGGGTTCTCAATTCTATTCCACTGATCAATGTGTCTATCTATATGCCAGTACCATGCTGTTTTGACAACTGTAGTTTTGTAATATATTTCAAGGTCAGGCAGTGAAATTCCTCCTATGTTGCTCTTCTTTTATACAATGCTTTTGGCTACTTGGGTGAACTTTAACTTTCTAATGAATTTGGTAATTGCCTTTTCTAATTCTGTAAAGTAAGCAGTTGGGATTTTGATTGGTATTGCATTGAATCTATAAATCAGTTTTGGTAAGATTGTCATCTTCATGACATTTATTCTTCCAATCCATGAGTATGAAATTCCTTTCCATTTGTTTAGGTCTTTTTAAATTTTCTTTTAGCATTGTTTTGTAGTTTTCTGCATACAGGTCCTGTACTTTTTTTATTAAATTAGCTCCTAGGTATTTGAGTCTTTTTGTTGCTATTGAAAATGGAATTTCCCCCTTGATTTCCTCCTCAGATTGTTCAGTATTGTGTACAAAAACATTACTTATTTTTGCGTGTTGATCTTGTATCCTGCCACTTTGCTGAACTCTTTTATTAGCTCAAGTAGCTTTATTGTGGATACTTCAGGATTTCTAAGTACAGGATAATGTTATCTGCAAACAGTAAGAGTTTTCCTTCCTCTTTTCCTATTTGGATGCCTTTAATTTTCTTTTCTTGTCTAATTGCCCTAGCTAAGATTTCTAGTACAATATTGAATAACAATGGTGACAGTGGGCACCCTTGTCTTGTTCCCTATTTTAAAAGGCAAGCTGTCAACCTTTCCCCATTGAGTATGATGTTGGCAGTGGATTTTTCATATATGCCTTTTATCATATTGAGGAATTTTCCTTCTATTTCTATTTTTTGAAGTTTGTTTTATCAAAAAAGGACATTGGATTTTGTTGAATGCCTTTTCTGTATCGTTTGAGATTATCAGGTGATATTGGCTTCATAAAATGTGTTAGGTAATCTAACCTCCTATTCAATTTTTTTTGGAAGAGATTAAGCAGGATTGGTGTTCTTTTTGAAATGTTTGGTAGAATTCACCTCTGAAGCCATCTGGTCCTGGCCTTTTCTTTACTGGGAGATTTTTGATGACAGATTCAATCTCCTTAAATGTGATTGGTTTGTTAAGTTTTTGTATATCTTTT
>JAKSZT010023013.1:0-17483 GCA_026826555.1 Tolypeutes matacus
TAAAAAAAAAAAAAAAAAAAAAAAAAAAAGAGTATATTGATTAAAAAACAAACAAACAAAAAAACCCATAGAACTGTACAACACAAATAGTGAACCCTAATGTAAACTATGGACTACAATTAATAGTATAATCATAAATATTGTTTCATCATTGTAACAAAATTACTACACTAATGTAAAGTGTTAATAATAGGGAAAACTGGGAAGCGGCTGTGGCTCAATCAGTAGGGCTCCCGTTTACCATATGGGAGGCCCCGGGTTCGGTTCCTGGGGCCTCCTGGTGAAGGCAGGCCCGCCCGCATGGCGTGGTTGGCTGACCCAGTGAGCACAAGCAGCAAGGGGGGGATAAATGAATAAATAAATAAAATCTTTAAAAAAAAAAAAAAAAAATAGGGAAAACTATGTGTCTGGAGCGATATATGGGAACTCTGTACTTTCTGCATGATTTTTCTGTAAACCTACAACTTCTCTAATAAAAAATGAGAGTGTATTGACTTTTCTTTCTCTTCCATTCAATAACATGGTTAGACTGCTGCCCACTATGAGTCTTTTTTTTCACATATTGCTGCTAGTCTCCATCATCCCTAACATTCATTGACCTTGGCCAGGCTGCCAGGCATTGTTTCAGAACTTTACATGTACTAATTTGTTGATCCCTCACAACAATGCTGTGAGGGGAGTATTATTATTCTTACCCTTTTATATTTGAAGAAACAGTGGCCAGAGAGCTAGGTCACACAGCTATCACATGTTGGAGCTGAGACATGACTCTCGTGGTCTGACTACAGTTTCTGCATTGGGAAGAAAAGGGGAGTGAAACTAGCCTGTGGTTTGAAATTTTTATTTTATTTCATATCGGCATATATGCCTTTGTCTAATTGGGAGGGGACAATGTAGTCTGGTAGATGTAGGTTAGAAAATTACTAGTATTAAGAGGATTATTATTATAGTATTTGGTATTTATGCAGTGCTTTACACTTCAAAGAACTGTGTTTTATAGTCATTTATTAGCTATGTCTCACAAAATCTTTGCGATATAAAGATACATTTGGAAAAAAGTTACATTTGCAATATACAGATACATTTGGAAAAAAGATACATTTGGCATACATATTTTGCAGAAAGAGAAGCTTAGGCAGACTAAGATGGACCACATTTTCATAAGAAAGAGTGAAGGTGAAACGCAACTTCTTAAATTCCTGAGACATACACTTAAAAGCTCAATTTGGTCAACAATAGAGGTTTAATTAGTTTAAACCTTTTAAAGGAGGATGTCAGAGCCAAATTTTTTCTGGCTATTTAATTAAAAATTAAATGTAAAATAAGCTAAAAATTGATGACCATTCTCTTTTAGGTCCTATATTTTTTAGCTTTTACTGCATTTGTGTCAATGTGACGTGTTTGCTCACATTGAACTTTGCTGTCTCCCATTTCTCCACATAAGCACAATTTGACTACAGATATTGGTTTCCATTGTCAATATTATATTGCTTCAAATTCCCTCCATTGCTTTCACCACATACAAAGGACTCTTGATGATAACATCCAATAGAGACAAGTTTCATGAGGAATTCTATTTGAATTAAATGAAGTCTTAGAACCCTGGCAGTTTATATATTACAAAAATGAACCTTAGAAATACATCATTGTGAAGGTGATGAGAAGGATCTGTCTAAGACCAGTGTGGATATATTACAGCACCCTATAAAAAGTCTGGGATATAGCACATAGGAAAGGTTCAAAACTATTAGTTTAGTGGTCAAGAGCATGCTTCTGGAGACATCTGCTTGTATTCCAATCCTGGCTTCTTCACTTGCTAGCTACCTGAACTAGCTGTACTTTTGCGTTTCCATCTGAAAAATAAGGATCATACTCTATAGGGCTGGTTATCATAAGGATTAAAATAGTTACTAGAGTGCTTAGAATGGTACTGCATATATAGCAAAATTAATTGACATGTTGGCTATTATTTGTCTTCTCTCTTCTATTTTCAAGGCAGTTGACAAATAAGATTACCTACAACTCCATTAAAATATTGGTGATAATGATATTTATAATTTGATGTCTGCACTTGCCTTGCTTTTTTTAGGAATGGTACAACATGGTACACTACAAGTTGCTATCCAGAAAAACAATTTAAAATTACCTTGAAACGCTTTGGGATAAATAATTATGAGTACATCTAAAATCTCTAAGGCAAAATTCTCTACTTGTTTCTCCATAACATTCATATGATTCCATAAACCAATGGCCCCAAATGCACTGCCTACCATGAAGAGTTCATATGTGAGTGAGGCCAACTCAGAGTACTACCAAAAGAAAGGAGCTGCATCTGAGCCAAACACACTGGTGCTTTGTGGGATACCTCTCCAACATGCCAGAGTGTCTAAATTTTCAGGAGACACCAGAAATTGGGATTTTTTTTTTTCATGACATTTCTCAATTTTAAATTTTTGGCTCAATTTATTTCTTGGTATAAAACTCTGTGGTCAAATAACACACGTTAATGGCCATTGGTCAAATCTTTGCCATGTATACTAGTACTAGTACATATATATTAGTACATGCCGTTATTGAAATCAGCAAATGTTTTTAGGGCCAAGGCACAAACAAAAAGGTGAAGAGAACAAATATGATAAATTCTTTACGTAAGTCTAATGGGGAGATAGGGAACAATGTCACAGAAGAGAATGAAAAATGCCATATTAGAGTGTGGAGCCCAGGACTTAAGTACTTAACCAAGCCCATGTTAAAACAAACAAAAAACAAAGAATCCCATTATTCAAAGTTTGCTGTAGGTTGGACACCCAAGTAGTGGGTCTTTTGTTTAACAAAACACCTTAATTGATTTTGGGGTTGAGGAGCTATGCATAGATGGGGCCATAGCCTGGCACAATTCCAGGGGGTACCACCATTGGTGTTATGGTCTGTGTAATTAGCACCCCCTTGAGCACAATTCATGTGGTATTCTTTGTGAATGGTACCCCCTGGACTTGTGCAACCTGGCGATTCTGTCAACAAAGATAGGCTGAAGTTTGGCCTGAGATGAGGATTGTGAGTTAAATCCTTCTACATAATAAAGTAACAGGAATTTTAAGTCTTCCCTTAGTGGGTGGAAGCAGGAGGGCGGAGGGATGCCTGGAATGGGGAGAAGAAAAGGGTTTGGAGAAGAGATCTCTAGGTAACAAACCGGAGCCTATGAAGAAGTTCAACCCGTGAGAGATTCCCTGTAATTTCTAAAATTACAGATGCATAAAATGCTCTGTCATCTCTTTTAACCTCCAGGAGTCACTGACAAATGAAGTCAAATATCTTTTTCTTTAGCATCAAGCCTTCGAACCTTTTATGTATGAATCAGGAGATAATCAGGAAAGACTTCAATGCCAGGCTCACATCACAACACTTGGTTAAACATATAATACTATAATGACTTGCCTTTCTGCTGTTTTTCTTCAAAAAGCACAAAGTGCTTACACTTTTATATCCTCATTTTTTTCTGACATCCCAGTGTGGGAGGGGTAGATTTATGACAACACTATTTATAAATGGAGAAATTGAAATAGGGACTAAACCACTTACTCAATGTTGCATAGCTGGGGTGATGGAACCCACACTGGAATTTTGTTCCCCAGGTTCCTGCCACAAAGTGGAAAGAGCATGCGTTTTGGAACTGAAGGGAATCTTTGAACAATCCTGATTCTGCCACTTAACGAGAATGTGGCCTTAAATCAGTTACTTCACCTAAATCTGTTTTACTCATCTGTAAAACTAAGACCATAAAACCTCAAAGTAATGTGGTGAAGATTAATTTAGAAAACTCATATAAAGCCCCTGGCAAAGAGTTGTTCTCAAATGAGGTTAGTTCCACCCCCAACCCAATATTATTTGGTTAAATTTCAGTACAAATTTAAAGTAAAAAAAAAAAAAGAGTCCACCATTACTACTAAATTTTTTCTACCCTCATCTCCCACTGAGAGCAAAAATGAATTAAAATGTTTCAGAAATTTTGCTTCAGTATAGTTACTCATGTTGGGGATACCTAGGGAAAAAAAAAAAAAGGAATCTGTGGAAGACAGTGTAGAGTGCTCTAAAGTGTTCCTCAAATTTGAGCAGGCATCACAACCTCCAGAGGACCTGTTAAAACACAGATTGCAGAGTCCCATACCAGAGTTTCTGACTGAAAAGGTCTGATATTTTGCATGTGTAACATGTTCCTAGATGGTATTGATGCTAAACATCCAGGGATTACACCTCCAGAGGCACTGGTTTGGTTAAGTGACATTGTAGGGTGGGGTCCAGCAATCTGTATTCTAACAACTCTTAGAGGTGATTCTGATACCAGCTCAAGTTTGATAACCAATGGCATAGTGGTAAGAAATATCTGAAGAGCCAGACCTGCATTGAAAACCTGCTGCACCACACCTGTCTTTCACCTAGCTCTTTGGACCCTTCGTGAACCTAAACGAGCGAGCGGACCTTTCCCCTTCAGCACCTCCCCTGTACATTCCTGAGCCCCCACCTAAGCCTGGAGAGGATGCTCTCTTAACCTCTCCTCCCCATACCCTAAGTGGCACATCCTACACCCCTTCTGCTCCACTGTGTCCACTCTCAGAGGTAGCAAACAGGGATGGGGGAACACTTAGGGTTCATGTCCCCTTCACCCAGGCAGACTTGGCCCAGTGTAAATGCCAGTTAGGTAGGTTTTCAGAGGATCCCACCAAGTTTTGGAGGAATTTGTTTCTCTGACCCTCTTATATGACCTCTCTTGGAAAGATATTCAGGTAATTCTCTCTACATGTCGCACCCATGAAGAAAAGACCCGAAACTGGGCAGAGTGCAGAAAACATGCTGACAGTATGGCTAGAGACCAATCCCAAGTTCACCCGATGGAGGATATTGCCATCCCTACCCAGGACCCTGCTTGGGACTATCAGACAAGAGGAAGCCTCAGAGAACGACACCATATGTTAACCTGTTTAACTGAAAGGATGAAAAAGTGCATAGTTAAACAAATTAACTTTAATAAACTTAAAGAAATTATGCTATACAGGAAGAAAAAAAAAAAATCCAGCATGGTAAATTTTTCTTATACGGCAAGGCCTGACTTGTCTGAAACACCTTTGAACTCGCCAGAAAATGAGTGGCTTTACAGATAGAAGTAGCTTCATTAACAAATTTGGAGCTAGAGTTGTAGGATATGCCATAGTCTCTCTCCAGGGACCCACAGAAGCTAAACCCCTACCCATAGGAACATCAGCCCAAAAGACCAAGTTCATAGCCCTCACCAGGGCCTTAGAGCTCGCAAATGAAAAATCTGTCAATATCCATGTATTAGTCAGCCAAAGGGGTGCTAATGCAATATACCAGAGATTGGTTGGTCTTTATAAAGGGTATTTATTTGGGGTAGAAGTCCACAGATACCAGGCCATAAAGCGTAAGTTTCTTCTCTCACCAAAGTCCATTGCCACGTATTGGAGCAAGACAGCTGCCGACATTTGCCAGGTTCAGGCTTCTTGGGTTCCTCTCTTCCCAGGGCTGCGTTTCTCTCTGGACTTAGCTCCTCTGGTTCCTCCACAAGGTCAGCTGTAGACGATCAGGCAAACGGCTCACTTCTCTTCTCCAGGGGCCTTCTCTCCAACATCAAAACTCCAACATCAAAACTGCTTCTCAAAAACTGCTGCAACTCTGTTCTTTGTGATGCCTTTTATATTTTCTTCCCCCACCCACCAAGGGGTGGGGCTCAATACCCTACTGACGTGGCCCAGTCAACACCCTAATCATAACTTAATCATGCCCACATTAGCATAGCAGTTTACAAGCATGATCCAATTATATTTTTGGAATTCATAATTACATCAAACTGCCCAACTGCAACAATCCATACTGACTCTAAGTATGCTTTCCTGGTGGTACATGCTCATACAGGCATATGGAGGGAATGGGGATTCCTTACTTCAGACAGATCCCCCCATTAAACACAGCAAGGAAATAAAACATCTCATAGAAGCCTTTGCCCTACCCTCTAAAGTAGCTATCATGCATTGCAAAGGGCATCAAAAAGGAAACAGCACTATAGCACTGGGCAACAGACCAGCAGATCAAGTGGCACAGGGAGACGCTGAAGAAACCACACCTGCCCCACTTGTTCAGTGGAAGTGGAGGGAAAACACACAGGAATGGGTAACTGCTAACCCATTTACCTGGAAGCCTTTAGCCCCAGCCAGATCACTTAGCCTATTCCAGAGATTCCCTCTTTATCTGAGGATTCCCAATACAGCCCACTGGACCATGAGTCTGCCTGTAACTGGGGATTTTAGCACCAGCCATCAGGATGGTATGTAAAAGAGCAAAAGATTTGGTTAACCCAGGCTCTTCGTTGAAATTTCTAAGCCAATATCACTCAACAAATCATTGAAAGCTGGATGCTTCTCTGCAGGACTAGAAACCCTAGTTTCCTCCTCAAACCTTTCACAAACCCTACAGCAAGTAATTCAGGCTTGCCCAACATGGCTAGTAAATAATCCACACCAAGGGGTCATGCAAAAGAAGCCCACCTTAGAATTCTACACATATGCATGTTTTTTTGTAAATTCACAACTTCTGTAATAAAAATATATTAAATAATAATAATAGGGTGGGTAATATTTTGACAATATTCTTTCATAATTTGAAACAATTGTTTCACAACAACGTAAGGTAGGGAGATGTTTGGGACTCCTGTATGATGTTATACATGTTTGTTTTGTAACTTCACAACTTTTGCTATACACTAATTGTTTATGTATGTTTATGTATGAATGATAAACTTCAATAAAATTTAAAAAAAAAGAAAGAAAGAAAGAAAGAAGACTGCCTTAACTAAACCTATTAAATGGCAGGGGATATATCCAGGGGAGGACTGGCAAATTGACTTTACACAAATGCCTCTGCGCCAAGGACATAAGTTCCTTCTAGTCACAGTGGACACCTTCACTGGCTGGGTAGAAGCATTCCCAACCAGAACAGAAAGAGCTCAAGAAGTAGTGAAGGCTCTGTTAAAAGAAATTATCCCCAGGTTTGGCCTCCCCAAATCACTACAGAGTGACAATGGCCCAACTTTCACCTCACAAATCACACAAGCTGTGAGTAAAGACTTGGATATCAAATACTTTCTGCATAGTGCTTGGTGACCTCAGTCATCAGGCAGAGTTGAGGGGGCCAATCAATCACTTAAGAGAATCTTAGCTAAAATGGCCCAGGAAACTCATTTTACTTGGCAGACTTTATTGCCTATTTCCCTACTTAGATTCAGAACTGCCCCTCAGGTTAAAATTCAGCTTTCAGTGTATGAGCTCCTGTATGGATGTCCATTTCTCACTCATGACCTATTGCTTGACTACCAAACTAATGCCATATTTAATTACCACCAGGAGCTCAAATAGGTCCAAAAGGCACTCAGCGGGCATGTAAATTAACTTTTTCCTGCCTCAGCCTTATAAGATATAGAAGCAGGCAAGGTCTCTCCAGGACATCAAGTATATATAAAAACCTGGAATTCATCCCACCCAAAAGGAACACTGGACCCAGTATGGAAAGGCCCGTATGATGTCCTCTTAGCAATCCCAAATGCTGTAAAAGTTGCTAATCGTAAAAGTTGGATTCATATTTCCAGAGTCAAGCCCATCTTCAGAAGCTGTGGAACAACAATCACCCTATACCTGTGAGCCAATAGAGGACCTAAAATACCTATTCAAGAGAATCTAGCTACCCTACCTGGAATCTTCAAAAAGCAAAAGCTAAGTATCAGAAAGTACCTGCCTAGAAACCCCTACCCTGCAAGATCCCCTATTGGGATTGTCTCCTGCCTGTTGCCACTATTATCCTATCTGCTTTAATAACCCTTCCTTGGTAGATACAGTTATTTACAAAAACCTAAAAGCCAGTGTAGCAATTTGATATTATTGATGAATTCCAAAAAGAAACATTGGATTATGTTTGTAAACTGATCTTTTCCTCTGTATATTTAGAGTGTATTGGATTCAGAGGTTTTACTTTTATGGGGGCAGTGACTCACAGAGAAACCACACCACAGAGAAGGGAGTTTGGAGTTTTAATGCTGGAGCCTGGGGAAGTAAGCACACAGAGGAGCCTGGTCGTGAGAAAGGAGAGAAGGCCCCGGGAAAAGAGATGAGCTGCTGACCTGATAGTCTACAGCTTCCTTGTGGAGAGAAGCAAATCTGAGGAAAGAGAAACAAGTCTTGGAAATAGCGGAACCCAGGAAATCTTGGCAGATGTCGGCAGCCATCTTGCTCCAACATGTGGCAACAAACTTTGGTGAGGGAAGTAATTTATGCTTTATGGCCTGGTAAATGTAAGTTTCTACCCTAAATAAATACCCTTTCATAAATGCGAACAGATTTCTGGAAATTTGCATCAGCACCCCTTTGACTGACTAATACAGCCAGTAATTATGACCCCTTGCCATCTTCTCCTCCTAACTCTTAAGCTTCAAATAGCAGCAGGAACCATCCTACCACAATCTACAGTTTAGCATGAGGCCATGACCTTAAACCTTAGTAACTGCTGGCTGTGCATGTACCAGTACCTCAAAAGTATTGCCTGGGCAGCTGAGAATAAATATTGGAGACTTGCCAATCTAACACTCCACCCCATAGCTGAATACCAAGCCCCATGGAGATATTAGCAGTGGGATGCCCTAAATAACTTCCCTGAGGCACTCCTATTTCTTCTAAACCAAATGCCTAAAGGCAAAATGCTGCCCATAGATGGGGCTTTCCATCATAATGTTTCTCTTGTAAGCAACCAATCTTTTGCATTTTCATTTCCTCTAAAGTCACCAATGGCAAGTCCATAGGACAAATAAATAAAATCCTTTGTAGATCCATCATCCCTATCAGAGTCATCACTGGACACTGACGTGTCACACAATAATAAATCCTGAGCCCAAGGTCACCCCAATGGCTGTGCCACAATAGCTGTATTAGTCAGGGTTCTCTCAGGAAACAGAATCAACAGGAGATATCTGTCAATAATAGGAGATTTTAAAAGAGTCTCTCATGCAACCATGGGGATGTACAAGTCCAGGTTCCGCAGGCAGGCTGAAAACCAGAGGCTACGATGAAAGTCCGATGAAAGGTCCTTGTTGAGTTTCTGGGAGAAGTTGGCTGTCCAACGACGAGCTGGGAAATTCTCTCTGAATGTTGAAATCACTTCCCCTTTCAAGGTATTCAACTGATTGGATAAAAGTGTCACCCATTGATGATGCAATCTCCCTGACTGATGCAGATGTAATCAGCTATCCATGCAGTAAACTCAAAGATGATCGAAGTCCATAAATGCTCTTGTATTACAATTAGCCCAGGGCTTGCTGGACCAAACACCTGGACACAATTACCTGGCCGAGTTGACACATTAGCCTAACCATCACAGTCCACCCCTTGTCAACTTGGCAGTCATACACATTACCCTAAACCATACTTAGTCTCTAAGTAAAAACAATAACAGACAAGCATATTTCCACCTAACAATGTCCAACTCCCCTGCGCACAACCAGAAACGCATTAATTCCCCACAGAATAGGGAGCAAATCCTTGGGTAATATTCACTCTTAAACTTGATATACTTAAATATTATGATGTGGAATTAATACAACTTTTCATATGATAGGGGAAAAGGTTGGGGAAGAAAACAAGAAATTCGTTTTGTGTACATATACAACCATACTCATAATGAAACAAGGAAGAAGGGTTCATGACATTACAGTCTTCATTTCTGTAACTGGTCACGTGGTCAAAGTTCATATTTATCACTACTTTCTTCCACTACCCATTACAAGTTCCCGTTACCTTCAGCAAGCACTTCAGCTGGCTGTGGTTCTTTGCCTGGTGGGGTGACCCAAACTTTCATTCCCAAAGATTCTGGGCCATTGTTAGTCCTGCTTGAATTGGTTTGTTGCAATTTTCCATTGACTTTAATCACAGGGCATGGCAATACTAGGAGATGCCCTAGTGGATCTCCTGCATTCCAGGCAAACTCTTCTTTACCCCCATTATGTAGATGTAGTCCTAGTTCCCCTTGATAGTCAGGATCAATCACCCCAACCAGTACAGTAATTCCCTTCTTTGCCTGTTGATTCACAGGTAGGAGGAGCCCAAAGTGGCCAGGTGGCAGTCTTAACTTCCAGTTCAATGGAATCATTGTTATGTTACCTGGTGGCAGCACTCCTCCTTTTGGAGTCTAAAACCTGTAGACCAGCAGAGCTTCAAGTTGCAGGGACAGGAAGCAAAATTTTCCTAGTGGGTCACTAGGGGTAATAGTGAGTGGTGCCACTCCCATTTCTACCCCTTGATTCCTGGACCCATGAATCCTGGTTATGGGAGAAACAGCACAATAGAGAGGACGCTGATTCAGAGCATACACAGCCTCCTGGAGAACATTGCCCCAGCCCTGCAAGGTATTGCCACCTAGTTGGTGCCATAATTGAGTCTTCAAAAGGCCATTCCACCGTTCTATTAATCCAGCTGCTTCAGGGTGATGGGGAACATGGTAAGACCAGTGAATTCCATGGGCATGTGCCCATTCTCGCACATCATTTACTGTGAAATGGGTTCCTTGATCAGAAGCAATGCTGTTTGGAATGCCATGGCGGTAGATAAGACATTCGGTAAGTCCACAGATGGTAGTTTTGGAAGAAGCACTGTGTGCCAGAAATGCAAACCCATAGCCAGAGTATGTGTCTATTCCAGTTAAAACAAATCGCTGCCCTTCCATGGTTGAAGTGGCCCAATGTAATCAGCCTGCCACCAGGTAGCAGGCTGGTCACCTCGAGGAATGGTGCCATATCGGGGGCTGAGTGTGGGTCTCTGCTGCTGGCAGATTGGGCATTCAGCAGTGGCTCTAGCCACATCAGCCTTGGTGAGGGGAAGTCCATGTTGCTGAGCCCATGAATAACCTCCATCCCTACCTCCATGGCTACTTTGTTCATGAGCCCATTGGGCAATGACAGGAATGGCTGGGGAAAGAACCTGAGCATTAGCCACAGAGCGGGTCATCTTACCCACTTGATAATTAAACTCTTCCTCTGCTGAAGTCACCCTCTGGTGAGCATTCACATGAGACACAAATATGTTCATGTTTTTTGTCCACTTAGAAAGATCTATCTGCATAGCTCTTCCCCAGACCTCCTTGTCACCAATTTTCCAATCATGTTCCTTCCAAGTCCCTGACCATCCAGCCAAACCATTGGCAACAGCCCATGAATCAGTGTACAAATGCACCTGTGACCATTTCTTCTTCCACGCAAAATGAACAACTAGATGCACTGCTCAAAGCTCTGCCCACTGGGAGGATTTGCCCTCACTGCTATTCTTCAAGGATGTCCCAGAAAAGGGCTGCAGTGCTGCAGCTGTCCACTTTCAGGTGGTACCTGCATATTGTGCAGAACCATCTGTAAACCAGGCCCGAATTTTCTCATCCTCAGTCAACTGATTGTAAGGGACTCCCCAAGAAGCCAAAGCTGTGGGCTGGGAAAGAGAAGGAAACATGGCAGGGGTGGTGACCATGGGCATTTGGGCTACTTCCTCATGTAACTTACATGTGCCTTCAGGACCTGCTCGAGCCCTATCTCGTATATACCACTTCCACTTCATTATGGAATGCTGATGTGCATGCCCAGCTTTATGGTTTGGTGGGTGCTCATGATAAGCAATTCAGGTCTCATGGTAACTTGATGGCCCATGGTTAAGCATTTAGTCTCTACTAAGGCCCAGTAGCAAGCCGAAAGCTGCTTCTCAAAAGGGGAGTAGTTATCTGCATAGGATGGCAAGGCTTTGCTCCAAAATCCTAAGGGTCTGCATTGTGATTCCCCTATAGGGGCCTGTCAGAGGCTCCAGACAACATCTTTATTTGCCATGGAAACCTCCAGCACCATTGGATCTGCTGAATCATATGGTCCAAGTAGTAGTGCAGCTTACACAGCAGCCTGGACCTGTCACAGGGCTTCCTCTTGTTCCAGTCCCCAATCAAAACTAGCAGCTTTTCTGGTCACTTGGTAAATGGGCCGGAGTAGCACACCCAAATGAGGAATGTGTTGTCTCCAAAATCCAAAGAGGCCAACTAAGCGTTGTGCCTCTTTTTCGGTCATAGGAAGGGCCAGTTGCAATAGCTTATCCTTTACTTTATTTTTTTTTAATTTTTTATTTTTTTAAAGATTTTTTATTTTATTTATTCATTTACCACCCCCTTGCTGCTTGTGCTCGCTGGGTCAGCTAACCACGCCGTGCGGGCGGGCTTGCCTTCACCAGGAGGCCCCGGGAACCGAACCCGGGGCCTCCCATATGGTAAACGGGAGCCCTACTGATTGAGCCACGGCCGCTTCCCTATCCTTTACTTTAGAAGGGATATCTTGACGAGCCCCATACCACTGGACACCTAGAAATTTCACTGAGGTGGATGGACCCTGTATTTTTGTTGGATTTATCTCCCATCCTCTCTCACACAAATGCCTTACCAATAAATCTAGAGTCTTTGCTACTTCTTGCTCAGTAGGTCCTATCAACATGATATCATCAATATAATGGACCAGTGCGATGCCCTGTGGGAGGGAGAGACCATCAAGGTCCCTGCGGACAATATTATGACATAGGGCTGGAGAGTTGTTATACCCCTGAGGCAGGACAGTGAAGGTATACTGCTTGCCTTGCCAGGTGAGAGCAAACTGTTTCTGGTGGTCCTTACTAATGGCAGTTGAGAAAAAAGCATTTGCCAGATCAACAGCTGCATACCAGGTACCAGGGGAAGTGTTGATTTGCTCAAGCAATGATACCACATCTGGGACAGCAGCTGCAATTGGAGTCACCACCTGGTTAAGTTTACAATAATCTACTGTCATCCACCAAGATCCATCTGTTTTCTGCACAGGCCAAATAGGAGAGTTGAATGGGGATGTGGTGGGAATCACCACCCCTGCATCCTTCAAATCCTTGATGGTGGCACTAATCTCTGCAATCCCTCCAAGAATCTGGTATTGTCTTTGATTTACTATTTTGCTAGGCAGGGGCAGTTCTAGAGGCTTCCACTTGGCCTTTCCAACCATAATAGCCCTCATTCCACAAGTCAGGGGTCCAATGTGGGGATTCTGCCAGTTACTCAGTATGTCTATTCCAATTATGCATTCTGAAACTGGGGAAATAACCACAGAATGGGTCTGGGGACCCACTGGACCCACTGTGAGATGGACCTGAGCTAAAACTCCATTAATCACCTGACCTCCATAAGACCCTACTCTGACTGGTGGACCACAGTGATATCTTGAGTCTCCTCGAATTAATGTCACTTCTGAGCCAGTGTCTAATAATCCCCAAAATGTCTGGTCATTTCCTTTTCCCCAACACACAGTTACTCTGGCAAAAGGCCGTAGGTCTCCCTGGGGAAAGGTGGGAAGAAGATTAACGGTATAAATTTTTGGCAGTTTAACAGGATCCTTCCCCAAGGGGACGTGGCCTTCTCCTCATTCAAGGGACTCTGGGTCTGTAAACTGTCTCAAGTCTGGGAATTGATTAAGGGGACGTGATTCTCTCTCTCTGTAATTTGAGTTAGGATTTTGTTCACTTCACCTAGGAACTCTTCTGTTTATACAGATCCAGAAGAAATTTAGTAGACTTCCCATGTATTTCACTTCTAGGTACCCATGATCTATTAGCCAATGCCACAACTCCATGCAACTCAGACTATTCTGTGTGCTGTTTTGAATCTGTCTTTCATTGCCATAGCCACGCCCACCTTGCCTTTGGTGATTAACTGCCGATACTTGACTTTTACCAGACCAAGATCAGATCATCCCCATCATGTTTAAGGATTCCAATTCCATTACAGCCTGCTCCCCCCACCTACAGTAATATATGGACTGCAGAGAACAGCAACCATAGAGCTCTTCAGAGAAGATGGAGTTAGTCTTACAAATTTATTCCTCACAGTCCTGGTAAAATGTGTGTCCTCTGGACATTCCTGGGGTGGGTGTACCGGTCTCAAATAGTAAATCCATTCTAGCATTCCAATCTCTCTAAGCCTTTGAATCCCCTTGTCTACTGTATACCAGGGCAAATTGGGCATCCAACATCAAACATGCTAGGCCATCGTTTGGTCCATGCTTCAGTCAGCCACCCAAACAAACTGTTAGAGCCCTTTTTAACCCCTCAAGCTACAGCATTGAATCCAGAATTTCTGTTTAGTGGGCCCGTATCAATAAATTCAGCCTGATCCAACTTTTTTTTTTTTTTAACTTTATTTTGTACATTTAAAATTGAAAACATAAGCAATTAAAAACTAAAAAGTAAACACAGATGAATAAATATATACATTTTTCAATTAAATGTAATGGATACATGTAAATTTTTTTTGTTGCTGTTTTGTTTTTTGTTTGTTTTGTTTGTTTTTTTGTGAATCAAACAATATATTACACAATATATTTGGTTCATAGTAACGCATTCATACAGTATTTGTCCTTTTGTGTCTGGCTTGGTTCACTCAACATAATGTCCTCCAGGTTCATCCATGTTGCCATATGTTTTATGACTTCATTTCTTCTTACAGCTGCATAATATTCCATCGTGTGAATAGACCATAGTTTGTTTATCCACTCATCTGTTGATGGACACCTGGGTTGTTTCCAACTTTTGGCAATGGTGAAGAATATAGCTATGAACATCGGTGTGCAGATGTCTGTTCGTGTCACTGCTCTCAGTTCTTCTGGGTATATACCCAGTAGTGGTATTGCAGGGTCACATGGCAAGTCGATATTCAACTTCTTTAGGAACTGCCAAACAGTCCTCCATTGTGGTTGTGCCATCCTGCATTCCCACCCACAGTGAAGAAGTGTTCCTATCTCTCCACATCCTCTCCAACACTTGTAGTTCTCTGTCTTTTTAATAGTGGCCATTATGGTAGGTGTGAAATGATATCTCATTGTAGTTTTGATTTGCATTTCCCTAATCATGAGTGATGTTGAGCATTTCTTCATGTATTTTTTTGCCATTTGTATTTCTTCTTCAGAGAAATGTCTATTCAAGACTTTGGCCCATTTTTTAATTGTGTCATTTGTCTTTTTATTGTTGAGTTGTAACATCTCTTTATATATCCTGGATATTAAACCCTTATCAGATATGTGATTTCCAAATATTTTTTCCCATTGAGTTGGCTGCCTTTTCACCCTTCTGACAAAGTCCTGTGAGGTGCAAAACTGCTTAATTTTGAGGAGGTCCCATTTATCTAATTTTTCTTTTGTTGCACGTGCTTTGGTTGTGAGGTCCAAGAAACCACCACCTACTACAAGGTCTTGAAGATGTTGCCCTACATTTTCTTCCAGTAGTTTTATGGTCCTGGCTTTTATATTTAGATCTTTGATCCATTTTGAGTTGATTCTTGTATAGGGTGTGAGATAGGGGTCCTCTTTCATTCTTTTGGTTATAGATATCCAGTTCTCCCAACACCATTTGTTGAAAAGACTGTTTTTTCCCAACAGCGTGGGCTTGGTAGGTTTGTCAAAAACCAGTTGACTGTATAGGTGAGGGTTTATTTCTGGATTCTCGATTCTATTCCACTGATCGATATGTCTATCTTTATGCCAGTACCATGCTGTTTTGACCACTGTAGCTTTGTAATATGTTTCAAGGTCAGGCAGTGAAATTCCTCCCATATTGCTCTTCTTTTTTTAGAATACTTTTGGCTATTCGGGTGCACTTACCCTTCCAGATGAATTTGGTAATTGCCTTCTCTAATTCTGTAAAGTAAGCTGTTGGGATTTTGATTTGTATTGATTGAATCTATAAATCAGTTTGGGCAAGATCGACATCTTCACGATATTTATTCCTCCAATCCATGAACACGGAATGTCTCTCCATTTGTTTAGGTCTTTTTAAATTTCTTTTAGCATTGTTTTGTAGTTTTCTGCACATAGGTCCTGTACTTCTTTGGTTAAATTAACTCCTAGGTATTTGAGTCTTTTTGTTGCTATTGGAAATGGAATTTTCTTCCTGATTTCCTCCTCAGATTGTTCAGTACTAGTGTACAAAAACATTACTGATTTTTGCGTGTTGATGTTATATCCTGCCACTTTGCTGAACTCATTTATTAGTTCAAGTAGCTTTGTTGTGGATACTTCAGGATTTTCTAAATATAGGATCATGTCATCTGCAAACAGTGAGAGTTTTACTTCCTCTTTTCCTATTTGGACGCCTTTAATTTTTTTTGTCTTGTCTAATTGCCCTAGCTAGAACTTCTAGTACAATGTTGAATAACAATGGTGACAGTGGGCATCCTTGTCTTGTTCCTGATCTTAGGGAGAAAACTTTCAACCTTTCCCCATTGAGTATGATGTTGACTGTGGGTTTTTCATATATGCCTTTATCATATTGAGGAATTTTCCTTTTATTCCTATCTTTTGAAGTATTTTTATCAAAAAAGGATGTTGGATTTTGTCGAATGCCTTTTCTGCATCTATTGAGATGATCATGTGGTTTTATTCCTTCAGCTTGTTAATGTGGTGTATTACATTGATTGATTTTCTTATGTTGAACCAGCCTTGCATACCAGGAATAAATCCCACTTGGTCGTGATGTATAAGTCTTTTGATATGCTGTTGGATTCGATTTGCAAGTATTTTGTTGAGAATTTTTGCATCTATGTTCATGAGAGAGATTGGTCTGTAATTTTCTTTTCTTGTGGAATCTTTATCTGGCTTTGGTATTAGAGTGATGTTGGCTTCATAAAATGTGTTGGGTAATTTTCCGTCCTCTTCAATTTTTTGGAAGAGTTTAAACAGGATTGGTGTTAATTCTTTTAGAAATGCTTGGTAGAACTCACCTGTGAAGCCATCTGGTCCTGGACTTTTCTTTGCTGGGAGATTTTTGATGACGGATTCAATCTCCTTAATTGTGATTGGTTTGTTAAGTTCTTGTATTTCTTGTTGTGTCAGTGTAGTTGGGTATGAATTTCTAGAAATTTGTCCATTTCATCCAGGTTGTCTAGTTTGTTGGCATAGAGTTTCTCATAATATCCTCTTATGATTCTTTTTATTTCTGTGAGGTCATTTGTAATTTCCCCCCTTTCATTTCTGATTGTATTTATTTGCATCTTCTCTCTTTTTTTCTTAGTTAGTCTAGCGAGGGGCTTGTCAATTTTATTGATCTTCTCAAAGAACCAGATTTTGGTTTTGTTGATTTTCTCTATTGCTTTTTTGTTCTCATTTTCATTTATTTCCGCTCTAATCTTTATTATTTCTTTCCTTCTTTTTGCTTTGGGATTGGTTTGCTGTTCTTTTTCTAGTTTCTCAAGTTGTTCAGTTAAATCTTTGAGTTTAACTCTTTCTTGTTTCTTAATATAGGCATTTAGGGCTATAAATTTCCCTCTCAAGACTGCCTTTGCTGTATCCCATAAGTTTTGATATGTTGTGTTCTCATTTTCATTTGTCTCAATATATTTACTGATTT